>CM040913.1:1961695-2059195 GCA_023029165.1 Gobiocypris rarus
TGATTGAATGCCACACTGCTATTTTTTTGAACACACCCCTTTCAACTAATACCCCAATTGCACAGCCTTAAGACCCAGCATTCATGATATGCACACTCTTGTTTGTTTTCTGAGAATCTACTGAACCTACTGGTAACTTGTTTGCCACGTAGCAATAAAAAAATATACTAAAAACCTTGATTATTCTGGTTAGTCACATTGTGCTGCTATTATTTTGAACAATACTGTATATTTTAATTCCAGTTGAAAGACTACATTACCCATAAAGTCTTGTTTTCTGCATAAACATTCTTAAATCAGGATATATTTACTGAATATATTAAGTCTTGTTTCTTGAAATATTGATCAAAATGAAGTAAGAAATGGGGTGAGGAAAAATAATCTTATTCAAGAAACAAGATTTCAATCAGAAACGATTATTTTTCTCACCCCATTGGCAGATAATTTTGCTTTTTATAAGAAAAATCTCACTTCATTTTGATATTTTTCCCCAGGAAACAAAAAAAAAGGAAAGAGCATTTCAAGGTCTTGTATCTCTGTCTTGTCCAATTTTAAAATGCTTTTTTTGCTTCAAATCAAAGTTTGTAATGGTTTAATTTATCTCGTAGATGGTTGATTTCAAATAAACTCTTTTGGGAAAAAAAATAATGGAAAAAGTGGGCGGGCACTAACAGAGGAGCACAGGATTGGCTGGAGTCTTGAAGCATCGGCCAATCAGATTTAAATGATCCAGGGCAGAATTCCAAATGACTTCTCTAATCTGACCAATGTTTGCTTTCATTCTCAGATCGAGCCGAACAGCATCGCCGGCCGAGACGGACGAATCCGGGAAGGAGACCGTATTTTACAGGTAACTTCACCTTTGACCCATGAAACATCTGTGTTTGTGTACATGGGCTATTGTCTCGCACCGAGCGGCTCATTAATTTTTAATAGAGGCACATTAGACCTCAGAGGACGCAGAGAGGGCCCGCGGCGGAGAAAGAGCATCCGATGAGACCCGACCCACAGCGCTGGTGCGGTGCTACAGGACCTGAAGGAAAGCAGGGGTCCCGTCGGGGTCATTACTCTGTCGATTCACGCCGGCGTATTTTCAGCTGCAGTCTGTCGCTCAGGAAAACATGCTGGAGGTGTTTCCACCCAAGCTTCAGGATGAATCATGTTTCTGCGTCGCTGGCGGCACCAAAAGAAATTGCAAAACTAAATAGATTCTAGTAAGAGATGTTCACTGCAAAAAATGATGCTCTTCCTCTGTGTTTCTGTCTGCTTTTCCAGCACAAATATCTAATCATTCTTAAATCAAGACACATTTAAATGACTGAAGGTATTAAGTTTTGCTTTATGAAAAATGCATGAGTTTAACAAATATCTACCAATGGAGTCAGAAAAATACACTTAATTCAAATAGAAAACAAGATTGTGTGTTCTGACACTTGACCATTATTCAAATATTATTCAAATGTGCTGAAGATTTTGTAATCATATTGTGTAGTTGTGCTCTGAATCGATTGTTTTATTTGTGATAATAAAGAAAAATGCCAAATTGTGTGACTTTTTGGCCAGACTGTATTATGAACACATGCAAAAATATGAGAGAACCAACACAATATTAATAACTGATTATGTTGTAGTCAATGTTTGCTTTTTCACTTTTGGCCACTACTGTATTTGTTCTTGTTTTAAGCATAAACTAATTTTGATACATTTCCCAGAAAACCAGACCTGATATCTTCAGTCATTCCGCTTCTCCAGTAAATGTGTCTTGATTTAAGAATGTTTGGATATTTTGGGCTGGAAAACAAGAAAACGTTTTTTTTTTTCTGATAAACTATGCGCTGCTTCTCATTGGCTGATGTGTGTGATTGACAGATCAATGGGCAGGACGTTCAGGACAGACAGGAAGCTGTGGCCGTTCTCAGTAATGAAGAAAGCAGGAATATTGTTCTGCTGGTCGCCAGGCCGGAAATGCAGGTACACATACACACACACACACACACACACACACACACACACACACACACACACACACACACACACACACACACACACACACACACACACACACACACACACACACACACACACACACACACACACACACACACACACACACACACACACACACACACACACACACACACACACACACACACACACACACACACACACACACACACACACACACACACACACACACACACACACACACACACACACACACACACACACACTCACACACACACACACTACACACACACACACACACACACTGCACAGGAGACTGCACTTTCTGTGATAAAACCTCATCCTGTGTGATTTATAAGCATTTTGAAAAGTGAGGACATGGGGAACGCCCTCATATTTCACCCTCTTTTGTAATACCTGTGTCATACCCATGTCATTATACACATTTGTGTCCTGATATTTCACAAAAACATGCCCCACACACACACACACACACACACACACACACACACACACACACACACAAACAGAGTTATAAGTCTTGTCCGCTTGGCTTGTACTAAAGTTACCTAATGGGATCTTATTGTGTAGTTTGGGATGCATCGATGTGAACATTTTGGCCGATACGATAACCGATAATTCTTAATATTTGAAAGCCGATAACCGATATATTAATCTGAGATGCAATTTTTTTCCTTTCCAATCTTATTTCAAGCATTTTAAAACCATCATCAACAGTGCACATCTGAAGTGTCTCAGCTAAAATAAACGATACATTATTTATCTGCTTTAATATATCGGTCAGATGTACTTATCAGACCGATAATGATAACATTAAAAATGGGCATATATCGGCCGATACCGATATGGTGTCTGATACATCATGCATCCCTATGTGAAGCGTTACCAAATGTCCCGAAAACACAATTTACGCTATATTTACTCCAGTAATTCACACACTCATATTTGTGTTTAATAATATGAATGTGACTTTGGGTCACATTAGAAACATCCGTCTCAATCAAACCGCTCATGTGAACATTAACGTCTCTAATTAAACACACGAGGAATGGATGACGTTTGAGGCTCATCCGCTGTGTGTTTGTTGTGAAGCGCCCCGTCCGTCCGTCCGCTGACCGCTCCAGTTCATTACGCAGCGCAGACGCCAGCGCAGCTCTCCAGAGAACATTACTTCCAATAATGTGTGTGATGTAGACGTCATAAAATGTGACACAAACGTAATGCATTTCTCACATCCGAGCCATAAAAGCACAATGAACAGCTGAGTGAGTTTAATGAAGAAACGGGCAGCTCATATTTCATTTCAAAAGAAAGAAATGTTGCCTTTTTTTAGGAACATTACCATTTCCTGGTCAATTTTAATAGATCTAAAAATTACAGTGAAGCAAAATAAAATGCATTACATGAGAATTTTGGGTGAAAGTTGAACCCTGCAAAAAAATGCTTTTCTTACTTAGTATTTTTGTCTTGTTTCCAGTCCAAATATCTAAACATTCTTAAATCAAAATGGCCTGTTTCTTCTTAAAACAAGCCAAATCTGCCATTGGGGCCAGAAAAATAATCTTTCAAACAAGATTTCAAACAGAAATGAGATTATTTTTCTCAGCCTGTTGGCAGATACTTTAGCTTGTTTTAATTTTTTTTCTGAAAATAAGAAAAAATGTCTTATCTGTTAATCTTTTTAAGTATTTTTAGATATTTAGACTGGAAACAGGACAAAAATACTAAGTAAGAATAGTGAAATAATTATACAATACTGATAATCATTCTGACAAACATGATGTGCTTTCATTTACTGGCGAAGCAAAATATCTGAAGATATTAAGATTACAAGATTAAGTTTTTGCTTAAAACTAGAAAAAATATCCACCAATGCGGTCAGAAAATTATAACATTATTTTTCTGACCCTATTGGCAGATATTTGTTCTTGATTTAAGGATAAATTTAAGCATATTTTTTCAGGTATTTTAAGTAATTTTGCGTCTCCAGTAAATGTGTCTTGTTTTAAGAATGTTTAGATATTTGTGCTGGAAAACAAGACAGAAACACAGAGGGAGAACATCATTTTTTTAAAAATTTTATACCGATATATTATTTCCGGGTTGCGTCTGTTGCGGCTGAGAAGGGTGCACTGTCCTTACACAGTACGAGAAACAAAAGCTAATATTAATATCTACACTAATAGACAAAAACACATGCAGGTCCGACCCAAATGTTGCATATATAAACCTTGTGACGTGAGAAAGCAAACTGTACCGTCATGCAGCCGACAGAAATATAAACATATCAGATACACATTCGATTTCAATACATATTTTGCAGAAACAAACATCAACACATAATGTCGCAATGCATCGTAATGGTGATTTTCTTCATGCAGAATGTAACTTCCCTGTTAGCATACACATGCAGGCCATCATCTGGGCCATTCGTGAGTCGTGATCTGCACACGTTTGTTGAAATTCACCCACATCTGCTGTTTCAGGAGGAGCCGTGGCTGGACGATGAACACAGCGAGTTCTTAGAGGAGCTGAAGATGGAAATGCTGGAGGAACAGAGGAGAGAAGAGGAGGAGGAGATGAACAGAGCGGCCAGAGAGGAGGAAGAGAAGGTGAGAGAAAACAGAAAATATCTCATTGTTAAACATCTCATACTTTTTGATGGTTTGCGACTGATTTCCCAAAAGAATCCACAATGAAATGTAGCGAATACATATAAATAATGCTCAAGTGAGACATCCACATTGTTGAAAATAAATGTATTCTAAGCGTTGGGATCCATGAGGTAGATGCCTCAAGGTTCGATTTAGGTCCGGTGACCTCTTAACCGTCGTCGACCGGCCTCCTCATCATCTACTAACACTCCAGTGGTACGGGCATTTATAGTTTGTGATGAGTTTGATGATTGATTACACATGCCTCCTCACCATTAGACTAGACACATGTCCATGTGTCTCTCAAGCTGTTTTTTGGAAGTTAATAAGAATTTGAGGTTATGATTGTCGTATTATAAACACGTATCTGTCATTTCAAGCTGTTTTTAACAGTGAATGTTTTCAGTTCTTTTTGACACTTATATATATCAGTAAGCTTGATTTCAATGCTCAGTTCATGGACCTTTACTGGAAAACAATAGTGAGCAAGATTATTTTTGCAGTGCATAGCTTGTGTTAGTAATTAAAGAATGATTGATGAACGCTCTGAATGATTCATTCAAACCAAAGCAGATAAACACGCATTGTTGTAATCCATTCCTCCCAAATGAACACGAAAACTGATTAATAAAGTCTTGGTTTCGCTTGAATAATTCTCACTCAAAATCCTGCAAAGAAAAAATAGAGGAAGAAAGAAAACATCACAGCGTCCTGCTCCTACAATCACCAGAGGGTCAGTCCGCCGGACGGTTCGGAGACAGCCGCGAGGGCTCGGTGTCTGAACGCGGTCTGGAGAAGGATGTGCTCGAAGGAGACCGATATCAGCAGCTGCTGGAGCTCAAGTGTCAGATCCGCAACAGCGGCGAGTACGACCTCTTCTACACGCGCAGCAGCACCATTGAGTGCAGCGGCTTCGAACACGAGCTCCGGCTGCTCAACGAGGAGCTGCGCAGCATCGAGCTGGAGTGCCAGAACATCATGCGGGCGCATCAGCGGCCTCCCAAAGACCCGGCGAAGAAGCTGGCGGACATCAGCGAGCATCCGGAGAAGTCGGACAAGGACAGCTCGAGCGCGTACAACACGGCCGAGAGCTCGCGCAGCACGCCGCTCGCGATGGACCGCTCACCGGACCACAGGATGGTCAGCCTCACCAACCAAAAGAACCTCCGCGGCTCATCCATCAGGAGCGGCAGTCCGACCACAGCAACCCATCGGAGTCTCCGGCGGAAGACGAGGGATCCCTGAGGACTCGGATTGCCACCTTATCGAGAGCCTCCGATGTCCACACGCGACAGTACCAGAGCTACATGCACCTGGTCCAGCAGCAGTCGGCCGTGGAGTTCGCCCATGGTCTGCTGGGAATGAGCGGCCCGCAGGTGTGAACTTTGAACTTTACATTTGTCTGTTTGCTCAATAAAGTTTAGCTTTTGTCCAAAAAAAATCAAATAAAATTTCATCCAATAACAACATTTTAAAAAAATTTGAATTTGAACTTTCAAAATTTGACTGTTTGCTCAGAAAAGTTTAGCTTTTGTCCAAAAAATGTCAAATAAAATTTCATCCAATAAAAACATTTAAAAAAATTTGAATTTGAACTTTCAAAATTTGACTGTTTGCTCAAAAAAGTTTAGCTTTTGTCCAAAAAATGTCAAATAAAATTTCATCCAATAACATTTAAAAAAAATGTTGAATTTGAACTTTCAAAATTTGACTGTTCGCTCAATAAAGTTTAGCTTTTGTCCAAAAAAATGTCAAATAAAATTTCATCCAATAACAACATTTAAAAAAAATTTGAATTTGAACTTTCAAAATTTGACTGTTTGCTCAGAAAAGTTTAGCTTTTGTCCAAAAAATGTCAAATAAAATTTCATCCAATAACAACATTTAAAAAAGTTTGAACTTTCAAAATTTGACTGTTTGCTCAAAAAAGTTTAGCTTTTGTCCAAAAAATGTCAAATAAAATTTCATCCAATAACAACATTTTTAAAATGTTGAATTTGAACTTTCAAAATTTGACTGTTCGCTCAATAAAGTTTAGCTTTTGTCCAAAAAATGTCAAATAAAATTTCATCCAATAACAACATTTAAAAAAATTGAATTTGAACTTTCAAAATTTGACTGTTTGCTCAAAAAAGTTTAGCTTTTGTCCAAAAAATGTCAAATAAAATTTCATCCAATAACAACATTTTAAAAAATTTGAATTTGAACTTTCAAAATTTGACTGTTTGCTCAAAATTTTAGCTTTTGTCCAAAAATGTCAAATAAAATTTCATCCAATAACAACATTTTTAAAAAATTAGAATTTGAACTTTCAAAATTTTACTGTTGGCTCAAAAAAGTTTAGCTTTTGTCCAAAAAATGTCAAATAAAATTTCATCCAATAACAACATTTTTAAAAAAATTTGAATTTGAACTTTCAAAATTTGACTGTTCGCTCAATAAAGTTTAGCTTTTGTCCAAAAAATGTCAAATAAAATTTCATCCAATAACAACATTTAAAAAAATTTGAATTTGAACTTTCAAAATTTGACTGTTTGCTCAGAAAAGTTTAGCTTTTGTCCAAAAAATGTCAAATAAAATTTCATCCAATAACATTTTAAAAAATGTTGAATTTGAACTTGCATTTGACTGTTTGCTCAATAAAGTTTAGCTTTTGTCCAAAAAATGTCAAATAAAATTTCATCCAATAACAACATTTTTAAAAAATTTGAATTTGAACTTTCAAAATTTGACTGTTCGCTCAAAAGTTTAGCTTTTGTCCAAAAAATGTCAAATAAAATTTCATCCAATAACAACATTTTAAAAAAATTGAATTTGAACTTTCAAAATTTGACTGTTTGCTCAAAAAAGTTTAGCTTTTGTCCAAAAAATGTCAAATAAAATTTCATCCAATAACAACATTTTAAAAAAATTTGAACTTTCAAAATTTGACTGTTTGCTCAAAATTTTTAGCTTTTGTCCAAAAAATGTCAAATAAAATTTCATCCAATAACAACATTTTAAAAAAAAATTGAATTTGAACTTTCAAAATTTGACTGTTGGCTCAAAAAAGTTTAGCTTTTGTCCAAAAAATGTCAAATAAAATTTCATCCAATAACAACATTTTTAAAATGTTGAATTTGAACTTTCAAAATTTGACTGTTCGCTCAATAAAGTTTAGCTTTTGTCCAAAAAAATGTCAAATAAAATTTCATCCAATAACAACATTTAAAAAAAAATTGAATTTGAACTTTCAAAATTTGACTGTTTGCTCAGAAAAGTTTAGCTTTTGTCCAAAAAATGTCAAATAAAATTTCATCCAATAACAACATTTAAAAAAATTTGAATTTGAACTTTCAAAATTTGACTGTTTGCTCAAAAAAGTTTAGCTTTTGTCCAAAAAAATGTCAAATAAAATTTCATCCAATAACAACATTTAAAAAAATTGAATTTGAACTTTCAAAATTTGACTGTTCGCTCAATAAAGTTTAGCTTTTGTCCAAAAAATGTCAAATAAAATTTCACCCAATAACATTTAAAAAAAATGTTGAATTTGAACTTTGCATTTGACTGTTTGCTCAATAAAGTTTAGCTTTTGTCCAAAATGTCAAATAAAATTTCATCCAATAACATTTATAAAAAATGTTGAATTTGAACTTTGCATTTGACTGTTTGCTCAATAAAGTTGTCCCAAAAATGTTACCAATATTTCGAAATTTGCTCACTTAAGTTTAAAATCGGTCCGTGTACTTTTGCGTCCATTCCTTTTTCCTTTTTTAACCACGAAAAAAAAAAAAAAAATTTTAAATGCTATGATGAATACTAAAATTTAATCTAAAGCAGTATACACAAATTTCATGCACATTAAATAAAATATTGACTTCTTTTCAGATTTTTGTTCATTACGTTTTCCATCTCTAAACCAAAATTAAAAATGTACAGATTAAGGTTGAAAAAATGTCAATTTAAAAGTTTCCTTTTGAAAATTAGGCCTACTGTTTCTCCTGCACTTTCGATAGCCTGAAATCATGCTAATACATGACTTTTAAAACGGAAACAGACACTGCAGATGCAGAACACCTGTCCCAACATGCTGACAGGCGAGACTGCTCCGCTTTCATTCCCGTTTGTGGTCCGATATGTCCAAGAAAATGCTGGCGGCAAACTCACTCAGCGAAGCGCTTAACGTGAAAAACTTAAACTTATTTTAAACTTATTAAAATTATTTTCAATTCAATTATTGTCTTGCATAAGGAAAATGATCTTGTATCTGCTAATTCTATTCATCAGTGTTAAAATAAAAAAACATTTTTCATATTTCATTTCTAGTTTAAAAAAGGAAAAACGAATGGGCGCTAAAGTACACGGACCAAAATGTTTTAAAAAAATTATTTGAAGTTTTGCTTTTGTCCCAAAAAAAATCATATAATTCATAAATAAAATTGTTCATAATTTGAATTTAAACTGCATTCGCCCGTTTGCTAAATAAAATATTGCTTTCCTTTTTAAAAAATTTGAATAAATTGAATCTAGTAAAAAAAAAATATTTATTTGAACTTTGCCTGTTTGCTCACTAAAGTTTTGCTTTCATCCAAACAAAAATTCTAATAAAATGTCTGATAAAACTAAAAAAATTGAAATTTGAACTGTTTGCTCAAAAGCTTTGCTTTCATCTCCCAATTTCTTTTTTTTTTTGTTTTGAACTTTGCCTTGACCCATTTGCTCAGGTCGCCCGGCCTTCAGAACCCAAGATGGAGTGGAAGGTGAAAGTCCGGAGCGACGGAACCAGGTACATCACCAAACGGCCAGTCCGAGATCGTCTACTCCGGGAGCGAGCCCTTAAAATCAAGGAGGAACGCAGCGGTGGCATGACGACTGATGATGATGCCATGAGTGAGATGAAGATGGGACGCTACTGGAGCAAGGAGGAGCGCAAACAGCATCTCCTGCGGGCCAAGGAGCAGCGGAGACGGCGGGAGTTCATGCAGCGGAGCCGCTTAGAAAGTCTGCGGGAGAATCCGCTCAGCAGCGGAGAGGGACGCAAGGAGGTGAGCATCATCGAACTCAGCCAGCGCAAGATGATGAAGAAGCGCAACAAGAAAATTCTGGACAACTGGATGACGATTCAGGAGTTGATGACACACGGGGAGAAAGCGCCAGAAGCATCCAAAGTGCATAACGCCTTCCTGTCGGTTACAACTGTATAGATTCACATGCAAGCTCTCAAACTTTACCATTTACCCATGTGGTACGATCTACTTTTGCCTCGTTCAATGTGGCAATTTTTATGAGAAAATTCCAGAAGAATATTTTTCACACTTTGTTAATGTTTTCTAACCAACTAAACAAATTTCATTGCATTTTTTACGATTTTTGTTACTGTAATATTTCAAGCAAGGAACCTAAAGGAATATTTCACTCAAAAATTGCTGTCCCTTATTCAACCCAGACCTGTATGACTTTCTAAGCCTCTAAGTGGTTATGATGGAAAAATAGGACATTTGTTTTTTTTTGCTCACAATAGTTTATGAAACTTTTCAAAATTTTTAGTTTACATTCACTCTTCATATTTACCCAAATTTATTTTGATTTAGATCGGGCATATTTTTTATGTTCTTCCCCAAATATTTTTTTTTCGTCCAATAATATGTAAAAAATAATTTAATTTGATCTTGGCATTAGTCCGTTTGCTCACTTGACCTTTGCTTTCGTCCATTTTTTTTTTTTACATTTTGAATATGAACTTTGCAATCACCCATTAACTTACTAAAGTTTTGATTGTGCTCAAAAAATGTCAACATTTTTAACTTCATTTGCCCATTCGCTCAGTAAAGTTATGCTTTCGTCCGAAAAAATTTGACAAAATTTTGAACTTTGCATAAAATTTGACAAAAATTTTAACTTTGCATTCGCCCATTCGCTCAGTAAAGTTTTGCTTTCGTCTAACAAAATCTGACAAAATTTTGAACTTTGTGTTCACCCTTTCGCTCACTAAAGTTTGCTTTCTTCCAATAAAAATATTCAAATAAGATTTTTCAAAATGTTGAATTTGAACTTTGCATTAGCCTGCTAACTTACTAAAGCTTTGATTTTGCAACAACAAAAAAATTAAAAATAAATGCTTCATTTGTTTGCTTGTGAATGTTTTCCATTCCCCCGAGACACTGTGTGTCTGCTTGTAAAGCTTTTTTCCGAGGAGACAAAGTGTCTCAGGGGGAACGGAAAACTTTAACAAGAGAACACAAAGCATTTGTAATATAATTTCCTTTTCCTTCATGTCATATTTTTTAAAGGCTGAATTTTTAAATTGCTCTTTCCTCATTTCCATCAAAAAGCATCATATTAACTTCACACCAATGACATTTGACCATTGATGGGCCACTCTCAGGTTTGGGACAACATGAGGTCGAAATAATGCTTTTATTTTTAAGTGAATTATTCCCATAATGTTTTATTTATTTGTCATTCCTCACAGGATCTGAAGTATTTTTCAAATAATGTTTACATTTCAGCAAAATATGAATTATCGTGCAATCTCCTGCCTTTAATCAACCTTGCTGAGTCTGTTTTCCAACTATCTGCACCAAACCAGCTCTCGACCACTCATAACCAGGCCAGCTCTACTTCTACCTCAGACATACATACACGCTTCCCAAAGTCCATATAAAACCAGCCACCGTTACTGCTTTCACTTCTAAAATAGTGCCCAGTCTTGATTACATGACCAGCAACTGGACATGATTATTGGTATTCAAAGTACAGAAAGGAAACCTGTTGGAGAGGTAGTTCTTCCTGATGGGAAATTAAAAGCGGGAAGTATCGGGTTGAATCCATGCTTGGGTTATGATTTCTTCTTTGAGAGGTACCAGCGTAAATCTAAAAACACGCTTCCTCTGGTTTTAATGCTTCCTGAACAATACTGTAAGGTTTGTTGATCATTTATGATCTAGTCCTGCTCCGTTTAATTAAAGGTTTAGTTAATGACTTTTTCAGACACCAGTTTCAGTGGATTTAGTTTTTTCTCAGTCTGGTTTTGTTTCTGTTCATTTGGAGCAACAGTTGTACATTTGGATTGTAAATTTCTGTATTGTTCTGGCTCAGTGTTCTTAGTCTGATTTGAATAACCTGTAGTCGTCTCTCTTGGCCAGGTGAATGTGTGGTCATTGTGATATTTTGACACTGAATAAATCTTTTCTTCAAAACTTCTCATTAATCTAGCACTCACTCCTTCTTCCAGAGAGAGAACGTTTAGTGTATTGTAGTTCATGTTTGTAGCTTTGCACTAACTTAGCTTGAGTACTCATAAAAGATGATAAAAACAAATTCAATGCCGTATTTATACATTTTATTAAGTGTATGTGCATTACAGTAACATGATTTTGTGATGGAAATGGGTTTACTAATTAAAATAACCACAATGCAAAAACTTAGTCCAGAAATAGGATTCATCTGCTTTTTTCTCATTTGACTTCAGGCTGAAATATGAACCGGATATGCTCTTGGCAGATTTCGTTAGATTGACCTCACAGCTGGTAAAGCACTGCCACAAAAAGAAATCTACAGTCATCCGGACTAGTTTTTCTTGTTTAGAAGCTCAAGCACACGAGAGGTTAATAAGTCCCTGTCCAATCTCTCCAGTGACCTCCAGTTCTTCCGCTATGACTCCATTCACATCCATCAGGATCATTTCTACATCCTTCAGCTGGATTGTGTGGATTGTGTCCGAGTCAGTGAGGTGTAATTAAGGCGATTCAGTGACAGCGCTGGCATTTGTCACCAGCATCCACTGCATCAAACAGCAGAAATGTCAGGCAGATAACGCCACTCAACGCTCACCTCGTCCTCCCTTCAGTTAATCAACGGCGCTTCATCCACAACCTTCAGCGGCTCCTGAGAGGACAAAACTCCTCTCATTATGAGACTCAAATCTCAGCCAGAGCGTCTTTAATAGGCCGCACCGTATAATGAGTCTGGGGATGTCACTTCATGTATTTATGGAGCAGATGATCTTTGATATGCTAATTGAAGTGCAAGTTAATGGGTCTCCATGATGCCGGACGCCACATTATCTAGGCAGATTATCTGAGCTGATGTCTTCATCAAGCCAAGCGGAGGAACATCGAGTTTTATTACCTGAGCTCTGAGCACAGAATAAACTCATTCAGCAGATGTTTTAAATCAAGACTTCATTCAAACAAGAAGAATCTGTCATCATTTTCTCCCGCTCATGTTGTTTTTGCTTCTGTGCATCACAAACGTGTGGAAGGCCAATTCTGACAGAAGAAAAACATTCATGCTTTGGAACAGTCGAAATTATGACAAAGTAAAAATTATTACATAAAGGTCAAAACTCTTGCATAGAAAGTTGAAATTATCAGAAAAAGTCATCATTTTGATGTTTTGACGTTTCCATTGTCGTAATTTTTGTCCATTTTGTAATTTTTTTAAATTACTTTTATGACGTAAAAGTGAATTTATTCAATTATCACAAAGTCAAAATGAAAAGAACAAAACAAATTACAACAGTATATATTATGACGTAAAAGTGAATTTATACAATTATCACATTTATTCAAAGTTAGGACAATGTATACTATGACGTAAAAGTGAATTTATTCAATTATCACATCAAGTCAAAATGGACAAAAGTCACAAATATTGACAGTGTATTGACGTGCAAGTGAAAATTATTCAATTATCACAAAGTCAAAATGGACAAAAATCCAAAATTACGACAGTATATATTATGATGTAAAAGTGAATTTATTAAATTATCACATATTCAAAATGGCAAAAATCCAAAATTATGACAGTGTATACTATAACGTAAAAGTGGAAATTATTAAATTATGACATTAAGTCAAAAATCACAAATTACGACAGTGTGTACTATGATGTAAAAGTGGAAATTATTCAATTATCAAATAAATTCAAAATGGACAAAAATCCAAAATTACGACAGTGTATACTATGACGTACAAGTGGAAACTATTCAATTATCACAAAGTCAAAATGGAAAAAAATCACAAATTGCGACAGTGATAAAAGTGGAAATTATTCAATTATCAAATAAATTCAAAAATCACAAATTACGACAGTGTATACTATGATGTAAAAGTGGAAATTATTCAATTATCAAAAAATCAAAATGGACAAAAATCCCAAATTTACGACAGTGTATACTATGATGTAAAAGTGAATTTATTCAATTATCACATGAAGTCAAATTAAAAAAAAAAACACAAATTACGACAGTATATATTATGACGTAAAAGTGAATTTATTCAATTATCACATTTATTCAAAATTAAGACAATGTATACTATGATGTAAAAAAGTACTTATTCAATTATCACATTTATTCAAAATTAGGACAATGTATACTATGAAGTAAAAGTGAATTTATTCAATTATCACATAAATGCAAAATTACGACAGTGTATACTATGACGTACAAGTGGAAATTATTCAATTATCACATCAAGTCAAAAATCACAAAAATCACAAATTACGACAGTGTATACTATGATGTAAAAGTGTAAATTATTCAATTATCACATTAAATCAAAAATCTAAAAATTCACAAATTACGACAGTGTATACTATGACGTGAAAGTGGAAATTATTCAATTATCACATTAAATCAAAAAATCTAAAAAATCACAAATTACGATAGTGTATACTATGACGTAAAAGTGGAAATTATTCAATTATCACATCAAGTAAAAATCACAAAAATTGCAAATTACGACAGTGTATACTATGACATAAAAGTGGAAATTATTCAATTATCAAATAAATTCAAAATGGACAAAAATCACAAATTCTACAGTGTATACTATGACGTAAAAAATGAAATATTCAATTATCAAGTAAATTCAAAAATCACAACAATCACAAATTACAACAGTGTATACTATGATGTAAAAGTGGAAAATATCATAAATTCAAAATGGACAAAAATCACAATTTACAACAGTGAATTTAGGATTTTATTCAATTATCACATTTATTCAAAATTAAGACAATGTATTCTATGACGTAAAAGTGTACTTATTCAATTATCACATTTATTCAAAATTAGGACAATGTATACTATGAAGTAAAAGTGAATTTATTCAATTATCAAATAAATGCAAAATTACGACAGTGTATACTATGACGTATGACAAAAAAAAGTGAAATGATTCAATTGTCTCCAAGTCAAAAAACACAAAATCACAATTACGACAGTGTATACTATGATGTAAAGTGGAAATTATTCAATTATCACAAATTTACAAATGACAAAAATCACAAATTACAACAGTGTATACTATGACGTAAAAGTGGAAATTATTCAGTTATCACATAAATTCAAAATGGCAAAAATCCCAAATTACGACAGTGTATACTATGATATAAAAGTGGAAATTATTCAGTTATCACATAAATTCAAAATGGCAAAAATCCCAAATTACGACAGTGTATACTATGACATAAAAGTGAATTTATTCAATTATCACATGAAGTCAAAATGGAAAAAAAAAACACAAATTACGACAGTATATATTATAACGTAAAAGTGAATTTATTCAATTATCACATTTATTCAAAATTAAGACAATGTATTCTATGACGTAAAAGTGTACTTATTCAATTATCACATTTATTCAAAATTAGGACAATGTATACTATGAAGTAAAAGTGAATTTATTCAATTATCAAATAAATGCAAAATTACGACAGTGTATACTATGACGTACAAGTGGAAATTATTCAATTATCACATCAAGTCAAAAATCACAAAAATCCTAAATTACGACAGTGTATACTATGACGTAAAAGTGGAAATTATTCAATTATCACATCAAGTAAAAATCACAAAAATCGCAAATTACTTACAGTGTATACTATGACGTAAAAGTGGAAATTATTCAATTATCACAAATTCAAAATGGACAAAAATCACAAATTCTACAGTGTATACTATGACGTAAAAAATGAAATATTCAATTATCAAATAAATTCAAAAATCACAAAAATCACAAATTACAACAGTGTATACTATGATATAAAAGTGGAAATTATTCAGTTATCACATGAATTCAAAAATCACAAAAATCACAAATTACGACAGTGTATACTATGATATAAAAGTGGAAATTATTCAGTTATCACATGAATTCAAAAATGACAAAAATCACAAATTACGACAGTGTATACTATGACATAAAAGTGAATTTATTCAATTATCTCATAAATTCAAAATGGACAAAAATCCCAAATTATGACAGTGTATACTATGACATAAAATGAAATTATAAAAATATTAAAAAGTAAAAATTCGACAAAAATCCTAAATTACGACAGTGTATACTAGCTTCCTGCTTTGCTACTGTTCGGACGCTCTTGCTTACTGCTCGCGCTTTGCTCTATCTATATTTTATCTCGTAATTTCGTAATTTCAACTTCTGTAAATCAGCACAGTGCTCAAACAACAAAGCTTGACTTCAATGATAAAATTTGAAACTCTGGTGACTGGATTACTACAAAAAAGCGGAATATTTCATCCAACCAGCCTCCCACTGCCATCAGCTTACATTCGGAGAAGGAAAACACAGCTGCCTACATTCAAAAGGATAAGAAAATGCCTCCTCTAGAATCTACTTGCTGCACAAACTGCCACAGACTTTTACAGAGGATTGCAGTTCTTGAAACAAAGTTATTTGGAACCACCGAACCAGGCAGAATCACACAGAGCTTCAAAATGAACGCCCTCAGCACACTGCCGGTGAGTCCCATAAACATAGTGCTACCCAACAGGAGAAACAAATAACTGATCAACACACTAATCGATGGCACAAACAGGAGCAAGACCCAAAGGGACCGAGACATCAGATTGTCACGAGCGTCACATACTGCAACATTAGCATGCTCTACCCCAGACACAAGGATTGCAAACGCTGATTTCCTACCACCAACTATACAACTTGAAAACAGATTTGAAGTATTAATGAATGTGGGTGATGAATCCCCAAATGTGATGAATGTAAGAACACAGATCGTATCAGCCAGCAGCTAACACTGATACCAAAAGGCGCTCAAGGTCGAGCAGACAGCGGCACTCAGCTCAGAGCGCAGCCGAGCCCAGGACTCTGATAGTGGGGGACTCCACAGTCAGAAACATTAGCAGCAGGGATACAACTACATGCTGCCTTCCACAAGCTACAGTTTCTGGCGTAAACAGGGAAATTCAGAACATTCTGATGAAACATAAGACTGCAAATCGACTTGTCATTCATGTGGGGAAAATCGATATTCAGAGAGAGCAGTCAGAACTCATTAAGAGGATTTCAATGTACTTTTTGAAACACTTAGAAAACTAAAAGTTCAACCGTTCATCAGTGGACCACTTCCAGCAAGAGGAACAAATAGGTTTTCACGGTTACTTGGGCTTAATACATGGCTGCAAAAACCTGCAACATAAAGGAGTGAACTTCATCGACAACTTTAATCTATTCTGGAGCCAGAGACAATTGTTTACATCAAATGGCCTTCACCCAAACAAACTTGGTGCAAGAGTGCTAAAGGACAATATTCACTTTTCCCTACACCATCCCTCAGCTGTGTGTGCTAACTCACTCGACCTGAATGGCACACACACACCTGAACAGACTATGGACGACTACAGGACTTCATTTCAGCATCTGAATGGACATGTCACACTCCACAAGGACACTGATAACATCACGCAGCCACAACAGCCACTGCTCACGGACACACTCCCATCTGAGTCCCGCCCACAGTGCTCACCACAGACAGACTGTGACATATTAGAACTAACACAGATTGAGGACTGAACAGTAACATCTCTGCCCATACTGTGGAGGTGCACGAAAGGGTGGGCTCTAAGGGGGGTCAGACTAGTGAACTGTTACGCTTTATGACTAGTCTGAACAGGAAACTGCATGAAATGTCTAAGTCACTCCATGAAATGGATGATAACATAATTCAGCCTCCGATAACACCAGAACAACAGCCACCCTCACCAGACATGTTATCCCTCTCACCAGCATCCCCGCTTCTGAGCTTCTCAGAGAGAATGGAGCAAATGGTCTATGCTGGAACCAGACTATCACACTCGATTTCTGCGAGCCCCCAGATATCAACCAAAGAGCGCCGAGCCCCACAACCATCAAAGCCTGTGGGCCCAGCTCGCCTCAGCCTCCTCCTGTGAGATTTCTTCGGTCACAACGCCAGGCCAACACCCTCCTCCATCTGTTGTAGGTGAACCCAAAACAACTGATACCAGCTCTCAGTGATGTGTGTTGGGTCCCCGCCATGATAACAGTAACTTTATCAAATGTTTACAGAACGAAAGGGAACCCAGTGTGCCTGTCTCTTTCTATTTCAGTTCTGTTACGTGATAGAAAGTGTAAGACCTTCTCAGACCGTATAGCAAACCCATCTAATCTGCTGCCTATTACATGTCAAACTAAGATTACTGTGGGGAAAAATTAATACTGTTAAGTTAGCACTTTTAAATATCCGCTCACTTAAGAACAAATCATTTCTAGTCAATGACTTAATAACCACAAACAACCTAGATTTTTTGCTTCTAAATGAAACTTGGCTTGAAGAAAACTGCAGTGCAACAGTCCTCAATGAAACAGCCCTCCTAACTTTACTTTTATGAGTATGTCCAGAGCGTTTAGAAGAGGTGGGGTATTGCTGCTCTTTTAAAGATGTCTATCAATGTAAGCAAGTGTCATTTGGTGACTATCTGTCTTTTGAATATCTGGGTATTGTGTTAAAGGTGCTCCACGATCCTGCTTATCATTGTTTACAGGCCTCCAAAATACTCTCCATCCTTTACTGAGGACTTTACAGAGCTGTTATCAATAATCTCCTCAGAGTTTGATTGTTTTGCCATTGCTGGGGATTTTAACATTCACATAGACAATGCTGAATCCAGTACAACAAAAGAGCTCATGACTGTTCTTAACACTTTTGATTTGACACAGCATGTACATGGTCCCACACACAATCGTGGACACACTCTAGACTTACTTATCAGCAAGGGTCTAAACATTTCATCAATTGTTGTTAAAGATGTAGCATTGTCTGATCATTTCTGTATTTTCTTTGATATTTCAATCTCTCCTGCCATTGAAGCTAGATCTGTCGCTGTCAAAAAGAGAAGCTTAAATGAGAACACTAGTGAGCTATTTATGAAGGCTATATCTCTAACACCAAGCATATCTGCAGACTCTGTTGATTCTCTCCTTGACTCCTTTAACTCAAAAGTTAAGAGTGTAATTGATAATATTGCTCCTGAGAAAGTCAAGAAAAAGAGTGGAAGACAGAAAGCACCTTGGAGAAACTCAACGGCAGTGCAAATAATGAAAAGACAATGCAGGAAATCTGAACGCATGTATGGAAGACAAAACTTATAATCCATTATAACATCTATAAAGACAGCCTTCATGATTTCAATGTGGAACTAGGCAAGGCTAGACAGACCTTCTTCTCAAATATTATAAACAGAAACATAAACAACACGCGCACTCTTTTGCTACTGTAGAGAGACTGACAAACCCCGAGTCACATTCCCAGTGAAATGCTCTCTGACAGCAAATGCAGTGAGTTTGCTTCCTTCTTCTCAGAGAAAATAAATAATATCAGGAAGGCGATCAGCACATCCGTGAGTTGCTTTGTCAGTCAGATCAGACCACAACCTCGGAAAGTTACTATGTCTGATTTTGAAGCAATTGATTATAAAATTTTAGAAGAAACGGTGCAGCACCTTAAAACATCAACCTGCCTCCTTGACACACTCCCACTTCTTTTTCAAAAGTGTGTTTAACTGTTTAGAAGCAGATCTGCTAGAAGTGGTAAACTCATCACTTCTCAATGGGAATTTTCCAAACTCCCTTAAAACCGCAGTAGTTAAGCCTCTTCTGAAAAGAGAAATCTGATAACTCCATATTGAACAACTACCGACCAATCTCAAATCTCCCTTCATAGGCAAGATCATTGAAAAAGTTGTCTTCAGTCAGCTGAACAAATTCTTAAGCTCAAACGGATACTTTGACAATTTTCAATCTGGTTTCACCACATCACAGCACAGAAACAGCGCTCATAAAGATCATAAATGATATTCGCCTCAATACAGATACAGGCAAAACATCAATTCTGGTGCTACTCGACCTCAGTGCCGCATTCGACACTGTTGACCATAACATACTTCTTGACAGGCTGGAAAACTGGGTCGGACTTTCTGGGATGGTCCTTAAATGGTTCAGGTCGTACTTAGAAGGAAGAGGTTATTATGTGAGTATAGGTGACCATAAGTCTGACTGGACATCCATGACTTATGGAGTCCCACAAGGGTCAATTCTAGCACCACTCCTATTCAACCTGTACATGCTGCCACTGAGCCAAATAATGAGAGAGAACCAAATGGCTTACCACAGCTATGCTGATGACACCCAGATCTACTTAGCACTATCACCTGACTATAGCCCCATTGACTCTGTGCAAATGCATTGATGAAATTAACAGTTGGATGAGCCAAAACTATCTCCAGTTAAACAAAAACAAAACTGAAATCATTACATTTGGAAACGAAGATGAAATTCTCAAGGTGAACGATATCTTGAGACAAAAGGTCTAATAACAAAAAATCAAGTCAGGAATCTTGGTGTGATTTTGGAGTCAGACCTGAGTTTCAATAGTCATGTCAAAGCAATAACTAAATCAGCTTACTATCATCTGAAAAATATTGCAAGAATTAGATGCTTTGTTTCCAGGCAAGACTTAGAGAAACTCGCTCATGCTTTCATCACCAGCAGGGTGGACTATTGTAATGGTCTTCTAACCGCCTTCCCAAAAAGACCATTAGACAGCTGCAGCTCATACAGAACGCTGCCAGGATTCTGAGCAGAACAAGAAAATATGACCATGTCACGCCAGTCCTCAGGTCTTTACACTGGCTTCCAGTTACATTTAGGATCAATTTTAAAATATTATTACTTGTTTATAAATCACTCAATGACCTAGGACCTCAATACATTGCAGATATGCTGATTAAATACAAACCCATCAGATCACTCAGATCATCAGGATCAAGTCAGCTAGAAATACCAAGAGTTCACTCAAAGAAAGGAGAGTCTGCGTCAGCTATTGTGCCAGCCGTAGCTGGAACCAGCTTCCAGAAGAGATCAGATGTGCTCCAACAGTAGCCACATTCAAATCTAGACTCAAAACACATCTGTTCAGCTGTGCCTTTACTGAATGAGCACTGTGCCACTGTACGTCCGACTGATTGCACCTATTCTAATCTATGCATCATCTTAATTTTTATTTTTATTTTATTTTTTATCTATATATACACTGTAATAATTTTATTCTTTTTAAATATCTTTACAACTATATATTTCTATTGTCTTCTTATTTTAAAAATTCTCTTTACAACTGTTTTTAATTATCCTGTTTTATTTTTAAGTCTTACACGTGGTATTCTTAATTTTATCACTATTTTAATTTCATTTTCATGTAAAGCACTGAATTAAAACTGACAAAAAAATCACAAATTACGACAGTGTATACTATGATATAAAAGTGGAAATTTATTCAGTTATCACATGAATTCAAAACTGACAAAATCACAAATTACGACAGTGTATACTATGATATAAAGTGGAAATTATTCAGTTATCACATGAATTCAAAACTGACAAAAATCACAAATTACAACAGTGTATACTATGATATAAAAGTGGAAATTATTCAGTTATCACATGAATTCAAAACTGACAAAAATCACAAATTACGACAGTGTATACTATGATATAAAAGTGGAAATTATTCAGTTATCACATAAATTCAAAATGACAAAAATCACAAATTACGACAGTGTATACTATGATATAAAGTGGAAATTATTCAGTTATCACATGAATTCAAAACTGACAAAAATCACAAATTACGACAGTGTATACTATGATATAAAAGTGGAAATTATTCAGTTATCACATAAATTCAAAACTGACAAAAATCACAAATTACAACAGTGTATACTATGATATAAAAGTGGAAATTATTCAGTTATCACATGAATTCAAAATGACAAAAATCACAAATTACAACAGTGTATACTATGATATAAAAGTGGAAATTATTCAGTTATCACATGAATTCAAAACTGACAAAATCACAAATTACGACAGTGTATACTATGATATAAAAGTGGAAATTATTAAATTATCACATAATTCAAAATGGACAAAAATCACAAATTACTACAGTGTATACTATGACGTAAAAGTGGAAATTATTCAATTATCAAATGAATTCAAAATCACAAAATCACAAATTACAACAGTGTATACTATGATATAAAAGTGGAAATTATTCAGTTATCACATGAATTCAAAACTGACAAAATCACAAATTACGACAGTGTATACTATGATATAAAGTGGAAATTATTCAGTTATCACATGAATTCAAAACTGACAAAAATCCCAAATTACGACAGTGTATACTATGATGTAAAAGTGGAAATTATTCAGTTATCACATAAATTCAAAATGGCAAAAATCCCAAATTACGACAGTGTATACTATGATATAAAAGTGGAAATTATTCAGTTATCACATAAATTCAAACTGACAAAATCACAATTACGACAGTGTATACTATGACATAAAAGTGGAAATTATTCAGTTATCACATAAATTCAAAACTGAAAAAATCACAAATTACGACATTGTATACTATGACGCATAAGTGGAAATTATTCAATTATCACACCAAGTCAAAATGACAAAAATCACAAATTACGACAGTGTATACTATGACATAAAAGTGAATTTATTCAATTATCAAATGAAGTCAAAATGAAAAAAAACAAATTACGACAGTATATATTATGACGTAAAGTGAATTTATTCAATTATCACATTTATTCAAAATTAAGACAATGTATTCTATGACGAAAAGTGTACTTATTCAATTATCACATTTATTCAAAATTAGACAATGTATACTATGAAGTAAAAGTGAATTTATTCAATTATCAAATAAATGCAAAATTACGACAGTGTATACTATGACGCATAAGTGGAAATTATTCAATTATCACATCAAGTCAAAAATCACAAAAATCCTAAATTACGACAGTGTATACTATGATGTAAAAGTGTAAATTATTCAATTATCACATCAAGTAAAAATCACAAAATCGCAAATTACGACAGTGTATACTATGACGTAAAAGTGGAAATTATTCAATTATCACAAATTCAAAATGGACAAAAATCACAAATTCTACAGTGTATACTATGATGTAAAAGTGGAAATTATTCAGTTATCACATGAATTCAAAACTGACAAAAATCACAAATTACGACATTGTATACTATGATATAAAGTGGAAATTATTCAATTATCACATAAATTCAAAATCACAAAAATCACAAATTACAACAGTGTATACTATGATATAAAAGTGGAAATTATTCAGTTATCACATGAATTCAAAACTGACAAAAATCACAAATTACGACAGTGTATACTATGATATAAAAGTGGAAATTATTCAGTTATCACATAAATTCAAAATGACAAAAATCACAAATTACAGTGTATACTATGATATAAAAGTGGAAATTATTCAGTTATCACATGAATTCAAAACTGACAAAAATCACAAATTACGACAGTGTATACTATGATATAAAAGTGGAATTTATTCAATTATCACATAAATTCAAAATGGACAAAATCACAAATTATGACAGTGTATACTATGACATAAAAGTGAAATTATTCAAAAATATTAAAAAGTAAAAATGACAAAAATCACAAATTACGACAGTGTATACTATGACAAAAAAAGTGAAATGATTCAATTATCAAGTTCAAAATGACAAAAATCACAAATTACGACAGTGTATACTATGATGTAAAGTGGAAATTGTTCAATTATCACAAATTTAAAAATGACAAAAATCATAAATTACAACAGTGTATACTATGATATAAAAGTGGAAATTATTCAGTTATCACATGAATTCAAAACTGACAAAAATCACAAATTACGACAGTGTATACTATGATATAAAAGTGGAAATTATTCAGTTATCACATAAATTCAAAATCAAAAATCCCAAATTACGACAGTGTATACTATGATATAAAAGTGGAAATTATTCAGTTATCACATGAATTCAAAATGACAAAAATCACAAATTACGACAGTGTATACTATGATATAAAAGTGAAATTATTCAGTTATCACATAAATTCAAAATGGCAAAAATCCCAAATTACGACAGTGTATACTATGATATAAAGTGGAAATTATTCAGTTATCACATAAATTCAAAATGGCAAAAATCACAAATTACGACATTGTATACTATGATATAAAAGTGGAAATTATTCAGTTATCACATAAATTCAAAATGGCAAAAATCACAAATTACGACAGTGTATACTATGATATAAAAGTGGAAATTATTCAGTTATCACATGAATTCAAAACTGACAAAAATCACAAATTACGACAGTGTATACTATGATATAAAGTGAAATTATTCAAGTTATCACATAAATTCAAAACTGACAAAAATCACAAATTACGACAGTGTATACTATGATATAAAAGTGGAAATTATTCAGTTATCACATAAATTCAAAACTGACAAAAATCACAAATTACGACAGTGTATACTATGATATAAAAGTGAAATTATTCAATTATCACATAAATTCAAAATGGCAAAAATCACAAATTACGACAGTGTATACTATGATATAAAGTGGAAATTATTCAATTATCACATAAATTCAAAAATGACAAAAATCACAAATAACGACAGTGTATACTATGACATAAAAGTGAATTTATTCAATTATCACATGAAGTCAAAATGAAAAAAATCACAAATTACGACAGTATACTATTATATAAAGTGAATTTATTCAATTATCACATTTATTCAAAATTAAGACAATGTATTCTATGATATAAAGTGGAAACTTATTCAATTATCACATGAATTATTCAAAATTAGGACAGTGTATACTATGAAGTAAAAGTGGAAATTATTCAATTATCACATCAAGTAAAAATCACAAAAATCGCAAATTACGACAGTGTATACTATGACGTAAAAGTGGAAATTATTCAATTATCACATAAATTCAAAATGGACAAAAATCACAAATTCTACAGTGTATACTATGACGTAAAAGTGAAATTATTCAATTATCAAATAAATTCAAAATGGCAAAAATCACAAATTACAACAGTGTATACTATGATATAAAAGTGGAAATTATTCAGTTATCACATGAATTCAAAACTGACAAAAATCACAAATTACGACAGTGTATACTATGATATAAAAGTGGAAATTATTCAGTTATCACATGAATTAAAAATGACAAAAATCACAAATTACGACAGTGTATACTATGATATAAAAGTGGAAATTATTCAGTTATCACATGAATTCAAAATGACAAAAATCACAAATTACGACAGTGTATACTATGATATAAAGTGAAATTATTCAATTATCACAAATTCAAAACAAAAATCACAAATTACGACAGTGTATACTATGACATAAAAGTGAAATTATTTATTATCACATAAATTCAAAATGACAAAAATCCCAAATTACGACAGTGTATACTATGATAAAAAAGTGAAATTATTCAATTATCACAAAATTCAAAATGACAAAATCACAATTACTACAGTGTATACTATGATGTAAAAGTGGAAATTATTCAATTATCACAAATTCAAAATGACAAAAATCACAAATTACGACAGTGTATACTATGATATAAAAGTGGAAATTATTCAGTTATCACATAATTCAAAACTGACAAAAATCACAAATTACGACAGTGTATACTATGATATAAAAGTGGAAATTATTCAGTTATCACATAAATTCAAAATGACAAAATCCCAAATTACGACAGTGTATACTATGATATAAAGTGGAAATTATTCAGTTATCACATGAATTCAAAACTGACAAAAATCCCAAATTACGACAGTGTATACTATGATATAAAAGTGGAAATTATTCAGTTATCACATAAATTCAAAATGGCAAAAATCACAAATTACGACAGTGTATACTATGATATAAAAGTGAAATTATTCAGTTATCACATAATTCAAAATGACAAAAATCCTAAATTACGACAGTGTATACTATGATAAAAAAGTGGAAATTATTCAATTATCACATGAATTCAAAATGACAAAAATCACAATTACTACAGTGTATACTATGATATAAAAGTGGAAATTATTCAATTATCACATAAATTCAAAATGACAAAAATCACAAATTACGACAGTGTATACTATGATATAAAGTGGAAATTATTCAGTTATCACATGAATTCAAAACTGACAAAAATCACAAATTACGACAGTGTATACTATGATATAAAAGTGGAAATTATTCAGTTATCACATAAATTCAAAATGGCAAAAATCCCAAATTAGGACAGTGTATACTATGATATAAAAGTGGAAATTATTCAGTTATCACATCATGAATTCAAAACTGACAAAAATCCCAAATTACGACAGTGTATACTATGATAAAAGTGGAAATTATTCAGTTATCACATAAATTCAAAATGGCAAAAATCACAAATTACGACAGTGTATACTATGATATAAAAGTGGAAATTATTCAGTTATCACATAAATTCAAAATGACAAAAATCACAAATTACGACAGTGTATACTATGATATAAAAGTGAAATTATTCAGTTATCACATAAATTCAAAATGGCAAAAATCCCAAATTACGACAGTGTATACTATGATATAAAAGTGGAAATTATTCAGTTATCACATGAATTCAAAACTGACAAAAATCAAAATTACGACAGTGTATACTATGATATAAAAGTGGAAATTATTCAGTTATCACATAAATTCAAAACTGACAAAAATCACAAATTACGACAGTGTATACTATGATATAAAAGTGAAATTATTCAGTTATCACATAAATTCAAAATGACAAAAATCACAAATTACGACAGTGTATACTATGACATAAAAGTGGAAATTATTCAATTATCACATAAATTCAAAATGACAAAAATCACAAATTACGACAGTGTATACTATGATATAAAAGTGGAAATTATTCAATTATCACATCAAATTCAAAATGACAAAAATCACAAATTACGACAGTGTATACTATGACATAAAAGTGAAATTATTCAATTATCACATGAATTCAAAATGAAAAATCACAAATTACGACAGTGTATACTATGATATAAAAGTGAAATTATTCAACTTATTCAA
Source organism: Gobiocypris rarus (assembly GCA_023029165.1). Classification (NCBI taxonomy): domain Eukaryota; kingdom Metazoa; phylum Chordata; class Actinopteri; order Cypriniformes; family Gobionidae; genus Gobiocypris; species Gobiocypris rarus. Next base: position 1,988,670 of record CM040913.1, read on the forward strand.
TTATCACATTTATTCAAAATTACGACAGTGTATACTATGATATAAAAGTGGAAATTATTCAATTATCACAAATTCAAAATGACAAAAATCACAAATTACGACAGTGTATACTATGACGTAAAAGTGAAATTATTCAATTATCACAAATTCAAAATGGACAAAAATCACAAATTCTACAGTGTATACTATGACGTAAAAGTGAAATTATTCAATTATCAAATAAATTCAAAATGGCAAAAATCACAAATTACAACAGTGTATACTATGATATAAAGTGGAAATTATTCAATTATCACATGAATTCAAAACTGACAAAATCACAAATTACGACAGTGTATACTATGATATAAAAGTGGAAATTATTCAGTTATCACATGAATTCAAAATGACAAAATCACAAATTACGACAGTGTATACTATGATATAAAAGTGAAATTATTCAGTTATCACATGAATTCAAAACTGACAAAAATCACAAATTACGACAGTGTATACTATGACATAAAAGTGAAATTATTCAATTATCACAAGTCAAAAAGACAAAAATCCACAAATTACTACAGTGTATACTATGATATAAAAGTGAAATTATTCAGTTATTAAAAATTCAAAATGACAAAAATCACAAATTACGACAGTGTATACTATGATATAAAAAGTGGAAATTATTCAGTTATCACATGAATTCAAAAAGACAAAAATCACAAATTACGACAGTGTATACTATGATATAAAGTGGAAATTATTCAGTTATCACATGAATTCAAAATGACAAAAATCACAAATTACAACAGTGTATACTATGATATAAAAGTGGAAATTATTCAGTTATCACATGAATTCAAAACTGACAAAAATCACAAATTACGACAGTGTATACTATGATATAAAAGTGGAAATTATTCAGTTATCACATAAATTCAAAATGACAAAAATCCCAAATTACGACAGTGTATACTATGATATAAAAGTGAAATTATTCAGTTATCACATGAATTCAAAACTGACAAAAATCACAAATTACGACAGTGTATACTATGATATAAAAGTGAAATTATTCAGTTATCACATAAATTCAAAATGGCAAAAATCCCAAATTACGACAGTGTATACTATGATATAAAAGTGGAAATTATTCAGTTATCACATAAATTCAAAACTGACAAAAATCACAAATTACGACAGTGTATACTATGATATAAAAGTGGAAATTATTCAGTTATCACATAAATTCAAAATGGCAAAAATCACAAATTACGACAGTGTATACTATGATATAAAAGTGGAAATTATTCAGTTATCACATGAATTCAAAACTGACAAAATCCCAAATTACGACAGTGTATACTATGATATAAAAGTGGAAATTATTCAGTTATCACATAAATTCAAACTGACAAAAATCACAAATTACGACAGTGTATACTATGATATAAAAGTGGAAATTATTCAGTTATCACATGAATTCAAAACTGACAAAAATCCCAAATTACGACAGTGTATACTATGATATAAAAGTGGAAATTATTCAGTTATCACATAAATTCAAAATGGCAAAAATCCCAAATTACGACAGTGTATACTATGATATAAAAGTGGAAATTATTCAGTTATCACATAAATTCAAAATGACAAAAATCACAAATTACGACAGTGTATACTATGATATAAAAGTGGAAATTATTCAGTTATCACATGAATTCAAAACTGACAAAAATCACAAATTACGACAGTGTATACTATGATATAAAGTGAAATTATTCAGTTATCACATAAATTCAAAACTGACAAAAATCACAAATTACGACAGTGTATACTATGATATAAAAGTGGAAATTATTCAGTTATCACATGAAATTCAAAACTGACAAAAATCCCAAATTACGACAGTGTATACTATGATATAAAAGTGGAAATTATTCAGTTATCACATAAATTCAAAACAAAAATCACAAATTACGACAGTGTATACTATGATATAAAAGTGAAATTATTCAGTTATCACATGAATTCAAAATGACAAAAATCACAAATTACGACAGTGTATACTATGATATAAAAGTGGAAATTATTCAGTTATCACATAAATTCAAAATGGCAAAAATCACAAATTACGACAGTGTATACTATGATATAAAGTGGAAATTATTCAGTTATCACATAAATTCAAAACTGACAAAAATCACAAATTACGACAGTGTATACTATGATATAAAAGTGGAAATTATTCAGTTATCACATAAATTCAAAATGGCAAAAATCCCAAATTACGACAGTGTATACTATGATATAAAAGTGGAAATTATTCAGTTATCACATGAATTCAAAACTGACAAAATCACAAATTACGACAGTGTATACTATGATATAAAAGTGGAAATTATTCAGTTATCACATAAATTCAAAACTGACAAAATCACAAATTACGACAGTGTATACTATGATATAAAAGTGGAAATTATTCAATTATCACAAATTCAAAATGACAAAATCACAAATTACGACAGTGTATACTATGACATAAAAGTGAAATTATTCAATTATCAAATGAAGTCAAAATGACAAAAATCACAAATTACGACAGTGTATACTATGATATAAAGTGAAATTATTCAATTATCACATGAATTCAAAACTGACAAAAATCACAAATTACGACAGTGTATACTATGATATAAAAGTGAAATTATTCATTATCACATGATTCAAATAAATGACAAAAATCACAATTACGACAGTGTATACTATGAGTAAAAAGTGGAAATTATTCAATTATCACAAAGTCAAAAATCACAAAATCACAAATTACGACAGTGTATACTATGATATAAAAGTGAAATTATTCAATTATCAAAAATGACAAAAATCACAAATTACGACAGTGTATATGATGTAAAAGTGGAAATTATTCAATTATCAAAAATGACAAAAATCACAAATTACTACAGTGTATACTATGATATAAAGTGGAAATTATTCAGTTATCACATGAATTCAAAACTGACAAAAATCACAAATTACGACAGTGTATACTATGATATAAAGTGGAAATATTTAGTTATCACATAAATTCAAAAATGCAAAAAATCACAAATTACAACAGTGTATACTATGATATAAAAGTGGAAATTATTCAGTTATCACATGAATTCAAAACTGACAAAAATCACAAATTACAGTGTATACTATGATATAAAAGTGGAAATTATTCAGTTATCACATAAATTCAAAATGACAAAAATCACAAATTACGACAGTGTATACTATGATATAAAAGTGGAAATTATTCAGTTATCACATGAATTCAAAACTGACAAAAATCACAAATTACGACAGTGTATACTATGATAAAAAGTGAAATTTATTCAGTTATCACATAAATTCAAAATGACAAAAATCACAAATTACGACAGTGTATACTATGATATAAAAGTGGAAATTATTCAGTTATCACATAAATTCAAAACTGACAAAAATCACAAATTACGACAGTGTATACTATGATATAAAAGTGGAAATTATTCAATTATCACATGAATTCAAAACTGACAAAAATCACAAATTACGACAGTGTATACTATGATATAAAAGTGGAAATTATTCAAGTTATCACAAATTCAAAATGACAAAAATCACAAATTACGACAGTGTATACTATGATATAAAAGTGGAAATTATTCAGTTATCACATGAATTCAAAACTGACAAAAATCACAAATTACGACAGTTGTATACTATGATATAAAAGTGGAAATTATTCAATTATCACATAAATTCAAAAAGGACAAAAAACTAAAATTACGACAGTGTATACTATGACATAAAAGTCGAAATTATTCAATTATCACATGAATTCAAAATGACAAAAATCACAAATTACGACAGTGTATACTATGATGTAAAAGTGAATTTATTCAATTATTACATAAATTCAAAAAGGACAAAAATCACAAATTACGACAGTGTATACTATGATATAAAAGTGGAATTTATTCTATCACATGAATTCAAAAATGACAAAAATCACAAATTACGACAGTGTATACTATGATGTAAAAGTGGAAATTATTCAATTATCACAGAAATTCAAAATGGCAAAAATCTAAAATTACGAGTGTATACTGACGTAAAAGTGGAAATTATTCAGTTATCACATGAATTCAAAACTGACAAAAATCACAAATTACGACAGTGTATACTATGATATAAAGTGGAAATTATTCAGTTATCACATAAATTCAAAACTGACAAAAATCACAATTACGACAGTGTATACTATGATATAAAAGTGGAAATTATTCAGTTATCACATAAATTCAAAACTGACAAAAATCACAAATTACGACAGTGTATACTATGACGTAAAAGTGGAAATTATTCAATTATCACATAAATTCAAAATGGACAAAAATCACAAATTACGACAGTGTATATGATGTAAAAGTGGAAATTATTCAATTATCAAAAATGACAAAAATCACAAATTACGACAGTGTATACTATGATATAAAAGTGAAATTTATTCAGTTTCAACATGAATTCAAAAATCACAAATTACGACAGTGTATACTATGATAAAAGTGAAATTATTCAGTTATCACATTCAAAATGACAAAAATCACAAATTACGACAGTGTATACTATGATGTAAAAGTGGAAATTATTCAATTATCAAAAATGACAAAAATCACAAATTACGACAGTGTATACTATGATGTAAAAGTGGAAATTATTCAATTATCACAGAAATTCAAAATGACAAAAATCACAAATTACAGTGTATACTATGATATAAAAGTGGAAATTATTCAATTATCAAATAAATTCAAAATGACAAAATCACAAATTACAACAGTGTATACTATGATATAAAAGTGGAAATTATTCAGTTATCACATGAATTCAAAACTGACAAAATCACAAATTACGACAGTGTATACTATGATATAAAAGTGGAAATTATTCAGTTATCACATGAATTCAAAATGACAAAAATCACAAATTACGACAGTGTATACTATGATATAAAAGTGGAAATTATTCAGTTATCACATGAATTCAAAACTGACAAAAATCACAATTACGACAGTGTATACTATGATATAAAAGTGGAAATTATTCAATTATCACATAAATTCAAAATGACAAAAATCCACAAATTACGACAGTGTATACTATGATATAAAAGTGGAAATTATTCAATATTATCAAAATAAAAATGACAAAAAATCACAAATTACGACAGTGTATACTATGATATAAAAGTGGAAATTATTCAATTGTTATCAAGTCAAAAATGACAAAAATCACAATTACTACAGTGTATACTATGATATAAAAGTGGAAATTATTCAATTATCACATGAATTTAAAAATGACAAAAATCACAAATTACAACAGTGTATACTATGATATAAAAGTGGAAATTATTCAGTTATCACATGAATTCAAAACTGACAAAAATCCCAAATTACTACAGTGTATACTATGATATAAAAGTGGAAATTATTCAGTTATCACATAAATTCAAAATGGCAAAAATCCCAAATTACGACAGTGTATACTATGATATAAAAGTGAAATTATTCAGTTATCACATGAATTCAAAACTGACAAAAATCCCAAATTACGACAGTGTATACTATGATATAAAAGTGGAAATTATTCAGTTATCACATAAATTCAAAATGGCAAAATCACAAATTACGACAGTGTATACTATGATATAAAAGTGGAAATTATTCAGTTATCACATAAATTCAAAACTGACAAAATCACAAATTACGACAGTGTATACTATGATATAAAAGTGAAATTATTCAGTTATCACATAAATTCAAAATGGCAAAAATCCCAAATTACGACAGTGTATACTATGATATAAAAGTGGAAATTATTCAGTTATCACATGAATTCAAAACTGACAAAAATCACAAATTACGACAGTGTATACTATGATGTAAAAGTGGAAATTATTCAGTTATCACATAAATTCAAAACTGACAAAAATCACAAATTACGACAGTGTATACTATGATATAAAAGTGGAAATTTATTCAATTATCACATAAATTCAAAATGGCAAAAATCACAAATTACGACAGTGTATACTATGATATAAAAGTGGAAATTATTCAATTATCACATCAAGTCAAAATGACAAAAATCACAAATTACGACAGTGTATACTATGATATAAAAGTGAAATTATTCAATTATCACATCAAGTCAAAATGACAAAAATCACAAATTACGACAGTGTATACTATGATATAAAAGTGAATTTATTCAATTATCACATGAAGTCAAAATGAAAAAAATCACAAATTACGACAGTATATATTATGACGTAAAGTGAATTTATTCAATTATCACATAAAATCACAAATTAAGACAATGTATACTATGACGTAAAAGTGAAATTATTCAATTATCACAAATTCAAAATGGACAAAATCACAAATTCTACAGTGTATACTATGACGTAAAAGTGGAAATTATTCAATTATCAAATAAATTCAAAATGGCAAAAATCACAAATTACGACAGTGTATACTATGATATAAAAGTGGAAATTATTCAATTATCACATAAATTCAAAACTGACAAAAATCACAAATTACGACAGTGTATACTATGATATAAAAGTGGAAATTATTCAGTTATCACATGAATTCAAAATGGCAAAAATCACAAATTACGACAGTGTATACTATGATATAAAGTGGAAATTATTCAGTTATCACATGAATTCAAAACTGACAAAAATCACAAATTACGACAGTGTATACTATGATATAAAAGTGGAAATTATTCAGTTATCACATAAATTCAAAACTGACAAAAATCACAAATTACGACAGTGTATACTATGATATAAAAGTGGAAATTATTCAGTTATCTCATAAATTCAAAACTGACAAAAATCACAAATTACGACAGTGTATACTATGACATAAAAGTGAAATTATTCAATTATCACATAAATTCAAAATGGCAAAAATCACAAATTACGACAGTGTATACTATGATATAAAAGTGGAAATTATTCAATTATCACATGAATTCAAAACTGACAAAAATCACAAATTACGACAGTGTATACTATGATAAAAGTGGAAATTATTCAATTATCACATGAATTCAAAATGACAAAAATCACAAATTACGACAGTGTATACTATGATATAAAGTGGAAATTATTCAATTATCACAACAAAATTAAGACAGTGTATACTATGATATAAAAGTGGAAATTATTCAATTATCACATCAAGTAAAAATCACAAAAATCACAAATTACGACAGTGTATACTATGATATAAAAGTGGAAATTATTCAGTTATCACAAATTCAAATGGACAAAAATCACAAATTACTACAGTGTATACTATGATATAAAAGTGAAATTATTCAGTTATCACATAAATTCAAAATGGCAAAAATCACAAATTACAACAGTGTATACTATGATATAAAAGTGGAAATTATTCAGTTATCACATGAATTCAAAACTGACAAAATCACAAATTACGACAGTGTATACTATGATATAAAAGTGGAAATTATTCAGTTATCACATGAATTCAAAATGACAAAAATCACAAATTACGACAGTGTATACTATGATATAAAAGTGGAAATTATTCAGTTATCACATAATTCAAAACTGACAAAAATCACAAATTACGACAGTGTATACTATGATATAAAAGTGGAAATTATTCAGTTATCACATGAATTCAAAATGACAAAATCACAAATTACGACAGTGTATACTATGATATAAAAGTGGAAATTATTCAGTTATCACATAAATTCAAAATGGCAAAAATCCCAAATTACGACAGTGTATACTATGATATAAAGTGGAAATTATTCAGTTATCACATGAATTCAAAACTGACAAAAATCCCAAATTACGACAGTGTATACTATGATATAAAAGTGGAAATTATTCAGTTATCACATGAATTCAAAACTGACAAAAATCCCAAATTACGACAGTGTATACTATGATATAAAAGTGGAAATTATTCAGTTATCACAAATTCAAAACTGACAAAAATCACAAATTACGACAGTGTATACTATGATATAAAAGTGGAAATTATTCAGTTATCACATGAATTCAAAACTGACAAAAATCCCAAAATTACAGTGTATACTATGATATAAAAGTGGAAATTATTCAGTTATCACATAAATTCAAAACTGACAAAAATCACAAATTACAACAGTGTATACTATGATATAAAAGTGGAAATTATTCAGTTATCACATGAATTCAAAATGACAAAAATCACAAATTACGACAGTGTATACTATGATATAAAAGTGAAATTATTCAATTATCACATAAATTCAAAATGGCAAAAATCCCAAATTACGACAGTGTATACTATGATATAAAAGTGGAAATTATTCAGTTATCACATAAATTCAAAATGACAAAAATCACAAATTACGACATTGTATACTATGATATAAAAGTGGAAATTGTTCAGTTATCACATAAATTCAAAATGGCAAAAAATCCCAAATTACGACAGTGTATACTATGATATAAAAGTGGAAATTATTCAGTTATCACATGAATTCAAAACTGACAAAATCCCAAATTACGACAGTGTATACTATGATATAAAAGTGGAAATTATTCAGTTATCACATAAATTCAAAACTGACAAAATCACAAATTACGACAGTTGTATACTATGATATAAAAGTGGAAATTATTCAATTATCACAAAGTCAAAATGACAAAAATCACAAATTACGACAGTGTATACTATGACATAAAAGTGAAATTTATTCAATTATCAAATGAATTCAAAATGAAAAAAAATCACAAATTACGACAGTATATACTATGATATAAAGTGAATTTATTCAATTATCACATTTATTCAAAATTAACATTTTATTCAAAATTAGGACAATGTATACTATGATAAAAGTGAATTTATTCAATTATCAAATAAATGCAAAATCACAAATTACGACAGTGTATACTATGACGTAAAAGTGGAAATTATTCAATTATCATCAAGTAAAAATGACAAAATCACAAATTACGACAGTGTATACTATGACGTAAAAGTGGAAATTATTCAATTATCACAAATTCAAAATGAAAATCACAATTACTACAGTGTATACTATGATGTAAAAGTGGAAATTATTCAGTTATCACATGAATTCAAAACTGACAAAAATCACAAATTACGACATTGTATACTATGATATAAAAGTGGAAATTATTCAGTTATCACATAAATTCAAAATCACAAAAATCACAAATTACAACAGTGTATACTATGATATAAAGTGGAAATTATTCAGTTATCACATGAATTCAAACTGACAAAAATCACAAATTACGACAGTGTATACTATGATATAAAAGTGGAAATTATTCAGTTATCATGAATTCAAAATGACAAAATCACAAATTACGACAGTGTATACTATGATATAAAAGTGGAAATTATTCAGTTATCACATGAATTCAAAACTGACAAAATCACAAATTACGACAGTGTATACTATGACATAAAAGTGAATTTATTCAATTATCTCATAAATTCAAAATGGACAAAAATCCCAAATTATGACAGTGTATACTATGACATAAAATGAAATTATAAAAATATTAAAAAGTAAAAATTCGACAAAAATCTAAATTACGACAGTGTATACTATGACAAAAAAGTGGAAATGATTCAATTGTCTCAAGTCAAAAAGACAAAAATCACAATTACTACAGTGTATACTATGATGTAAAGTGGAAATTGTTCAATTATCACAAATTTAAAAATGACAAAAATCACAAATTACAACAGTGTATACTATGATATAAAAGTGGAAATTATTCAGTTATCACATGAATTCAAAACTGACAAAATCACAAATTACATTGTATACTATGATATAAAAGTGGAAATTATTCAGTTATCACATAAATTCAAAATGGCAAAAATCCCAAATTACGACAGTGTATACTATGATATAAAAGTGGAAATTATTCAGTTATCACATGAATTCAAAACTGACAAAAATCACAAATTACGACAGTGTATACTATGATAAAAGTGGAAATTATTCAGTTATCACATAAATTCAAAATGGCAAAAATCCCAAATTACGACAGTGTATACTATGATATAAAAGTGGAAATTATTCAGTTATCACATAAATTCAAAATGGCAAAAATCACAAATTACGACATTGTATACTATGATATAAAAGTGGAAATTATTCAGTTATCACATAAATTCAAAATGGCAAAAATCCCAAATTACGACAGTGTATACTATGATATAAAAGTGGAAATTATTCAGTTATCACATGAATTCAAAACTGACAAAAATCCCAAATTACAGTGTATACTATGATATAAAAGTGGAAATTATTCAGTTATCACATAAATTCAAAACTGACAAAAATCACAAATTACGACAGTGTATACTATGATATAAAAGTGGAAATTATTCAGTTATCACATGAATTCAAAACTGACAAAAATCACAAATTACGACAGTGTATACTATGATATAAAAGTGGAATTTATTCAATTATCACATAAATTCAAAATGGCAAAAATCACAAATTACGACAGTGTATACTATGACGTACAAGTGGAAATTATTCAATTATCACATCAAGTCAAAAATGACAAAAATCACAAATTACAGTGTATACTATGACATAAAGTGAATTTATTCAATTATCACATGAAGTCAAAATGAAAAAACACAAATTACGACAGTATATATTATGACGTAAAGTGAATTTATTCAATTATCACATTTATTCAAAATTAAGACAATGTATTCTATGACGAAAAGTGTACTTATTCAATTATCACATTTATTCAAAATTAGGACAATGTATACTATGAAGTAAAAGTGGAAATTATTCAATTATCACATCAAGTAAAAATCACAAAAATCGCAAATTACGACAGTGTATACTATGACGTAAAAGTGGAAATTATTCAATTATCACAAATTCAAAATGGACAAAAATCACAAATTCTACAGTGTATACTATGACGTAAAAAATGAAATATTCAATTATCAAATAAATTCAAAATGGCAAAATCACAAATTACAACAGTGTATACTATGATATAAAAGTGGAAATTATTCAGTTATCACATGAATTCAAAACTGACAAAAATCACAAATTACGACAGTGTATACTATGATATAAAAGTGGAAATTATTCAGTTATCACATGAATTCAAAAATGACAAAAATCACAAATTACGACAGTGTATACTATGATATAAAAGTGGAAATTATTCAGTTATCACATGAATTCAAACTGACAAAAATCACAAATTACGACAGTGTATACTATGACATAAAAGTGAAATGATTCAATTGTCTCAAGTCAAAAAGACAAAGTCACAATTACTACAGTGTATACTATGACATAAAAGTGAAATTATAAAAATATTAAAAAGTAAAAATGACAAAATCCTAAATTACGACAGTGTATACTATGACAAAAAAAGTGAAATGATTCAATTGTCTCCAAGTCAAAAAAGACAAAAGTCCACAATTACTACAGTGTATACTATGATGTAAAGTGGAAATTGTTCAATTATCACAAATTTAAAAATGACAAAAATCACAAATTACAACAGTGTATACTATGATATAAAGTGGAAATTATTCAGTTATCACATGAATTCAAAACTGACAAAATCACAAATTACGACAGTGTATACTATGATATAAAAGTGGAAATTATTCAGTTATCACATAAATTCAAAATGGCAAAAATCCCAAATTAGGACAGTGTATACTATGATATAAAAGTGGAAATTATTCAGTTATCACATGAATTCAAAACTGACAAAAATCCCAAATTACGACAGTGTATACTATGATATAAAAGTGGAAATTATTCAGTTATCACATGAATTCAAAACTGACAAAAATCCCAAATTACGACAGTGTATACTATGATATAAAAGTGGAAATTATTCAGTTATCACATAAATTCAAAACTGACAAAAATCACAAATTACGACAGTGTATACTATGATATAAAAGTGGAAATTATTCAGTTATCACATGAATTCAAAACTGACAAAAATCCCAAATTACGACAGTGTATACTATGATATAAAAGTGGAAATTATTCAGTTATCACATAAATTCAAAACTGACAAAAATCACAAATTACAACAGTGTATACTATGATATAAAAGTGGAAATTATTCAGTTATCACATGAATTCAAAACTGACAAAAATCCCAAATTACGACAGTGTATACTATGATATAAAAGTGGAAATTATTCAGTTATCACATAAATTCAAAATGGCAAAAATCCCAAATTACGACAGTGTATACTATGATATAAAAGTGGAAATTATTCAGTTATCACATAAATTCAAAACTGACAAAAATCACAAATTACGACATTGTATACTATGATATAAAAGTGGAAATTGTTCAGTTATCACATAAATTCAAAATGGCAAAATCCCAAATTACGACAGTGTATACTATGATATAAAAGTGGAAATTATTCAGTTATCACATGAATTCAAAACTGACAAAATCCCAAATTACGACAGTGTATACTATGATATAAAAGTGGAAATTATTCAGTTATCACATAAATTCAAAACTGACAAAAATCACAAATTACGACATTGTATACTATGATATAAGTGGAAATTATTCAATTATCACACCAAGTCAAAATGACAAAAATCACAAATTACGACAGTGTATACTATGACATAAAAGTGAATTTATTCAATTATCAAATGAAGTCAAAATGAAAAAAACAAATTACGACAGTATATATTATGACGTAAAGTGAATTTATTCAATTATCACATTTATTCAAAATTAAGACAATGTATTCTATGACGTAAAGTGTACTTATTCAATTATCACATTTATTCAAAATTAGGACAATGTATACTATGAAGTAAAAGTGAATTTATTCAATTATCAAATAAATGCAAAATTACGACAGTGTATACTATGACGAAAAGTGTAAATTATTCAATTATCACATCAAGTAAAAATCACAAAAATCGCAAATTACGACAGTGTATACTATGACGTAAAGTGGAAATTATTCAATTATCACAAATTCAAAATGGACAAAAATCACAAATTCTACAGTGTATACTATGATGTAAAAGTGGAAATTATTCAGTTATCACATGAATTCAAAACTGACAAAAATCACAAATTACGACATTGTATACTATGATATAAAAGTGGAAATTATTCAGTTATCACATAAATTCAAAAATCACAAAAATCACAAATTACAACAGTGTATACTATGATATAAAAGTGGAAATTATTCAGTTATCACATGAATTCAAAACTGACAAAAATCACAAATTACGACAGTGTATACTATGATATAAAAGTGGAAATTATTCAGTTATCATGAATTCAAAATGACAAAAATCACAAATTACGACAGTGTATACTATGATATAAAAGTGGAAATTATTCAGTTATCACATGAATTCAAAAATGACAAAAATCACAAATTACGACAGTGTATACTATGACATAAAAGTGAATTTATTCAATTATCTCATAAATTCAAAATGGACAAAAATCCCAAATTATGACAGTGTATACTATGACATAAAATGAAATTATAAAAATATTAAAAAGTAAAAATTCGACAAAAATCCTAAATTACGACAGTGTATACTATGACAAAAAAAGTGAAATGATTCAATTGTCTCCAAGTCAAAAAAGACAAAAGTCCACAATTACTACAGTGTATACTATGATGTAAAGTGGAAATTGTTCAATTATCACAAATTTAAAAATGACAAAAATCACAAATTACAACAGTGTATACTATGATATAAAAGTGGAAATTATTCAGTTATCACATGAATTCAAAACTGACAAAAATCACAAATTACGACATTGTATACTATGATATAAAAGTGGAAATTATTCAGTTATCACATAAATTCAAAATGGCAAAAATCCCAAATTACGACAGTGTATACTATGATATAAAAGTGGAAATTATTCAGTTATCACATGAATTCAAAACTGACAAAAATCCCAAATTACGACAGTGTATACTATGATGTAAAAGTGGAAATTATTCAGTTATCACATAAATTCAAAATGGCAAAAATCCCAAATTACGACAGTGTATACTATGATATAAAAGTGGAAATTATTCAGTTATCACATAAATTCAAAATGGCAAAATCACAAATTACGACATTGTATACTATGATATAAAAGTGGAAATTATTCAGTTATCACATAAATTCAAAATGGCAAAAATCCCAAATTACGACAGTGTATACTATGATATAAAAGTGGAAATTATTCAGTTATCACATGAATTCAAACTGACAAAAATCCCAAATTACGACAGTGTATACTATGATATAAAAGTGGAAATTATTCAGTTATCACATAAATTCAAAACTGACAAAAATCACAAATTACGACAGTGTATACTATGATATAAAAGTGGAAATTATTCAGTTATCACATAAATTCAAAACTGACAAAAATCACAAATTACGACAGTGTATACTATGATATAAAAGTGGAATTTATTCAATTATCACATAAATTCAAAATGGCAAAAATCACAAATTACGACAGTGTATATATGTACAAGTGGAAATTATTCAATTATCACATCAAGTCAAAAATGACAAAAATCACAAATTACGACAGTGTATACTATGACATAAAAGTGAATTTATTCAATTATCACATGAAGTCAAAATGAAAAAAAACACAAATTACGACAGTATATATTATGACGTAAAGTGAATTTATTCAATTATCACATTTATTCAAAATTAAGACAATGTATTCTATGACGTAAAGTGTACTTATTCAATTATCACATTTATTCAAAATTAGGACAATGTATACTATGAAGTAAAAGTGGAAATTATTCAATTATCACATCAAGTAAAAATCACAAAATCGCAAATTACGACAGTGTATACTATGACGTAAAAGTGGAAATTATTCAATTATCACAAATTCAAAATGGACAAAAATCACAAATTCTACAGTGTATACTATGACGTAAAAATGAAATATTCAATTATCAAATAAATTCAAAATGGCAAAAATCACAAATTACAACAGTGTATACTATGATATAAAAGTGGAAATTATTCAGTTATCACATGAATTCAAAACTGACAAAAATCACAAATTACGACAGTGTATACTATGATATAAAAGTGAAATTATTCAGTTATCACATGAATTCAAAATGACAAAAATCACAAATTACGACAGTGTATACTATGATATAAAAGTGAAATTATTCAGTTATCACATGAATTCAAAACTGACAATAATCACAAATTACGACAGTGTATACTATGACATAAAAGTGAAATGATTCAATTGTCTCCAAGTCAAAAAAAGACAAAGTCACAATTACTACAGTGTATACTATGACATAAAATGAAATTATAAAAATATTAAAAGTAAAAATTCGACAAAAATCCTAAATTACGACAGTGTATACTATGACGTAAAAGTGAATTTATTCAATTATCACATGAAGTCAAAATGAAAAAAACACAAATTACGACAGTATATATTATGACGTAAAGTGAATTTATTCAATTATCACATTTATTCAAAATTAAGACAATGTATTCTATGACGTAAAAGTGGAAATTATTCAATTATCACATCAAGTAAAAATGACAAAAATCCAAAATTACGACAGTGTATACTATGATATAAAAGTGGAAATTATTCAATTATCACAAATTCAAAATGGACAAAAATCACAAATTACAGTGTATACTATGATATAAAAGTGAAATATTCAATTATCAAATAAATTCAAAATGGCAAAAATCACAAATTACAACAGTGTATACTATGATATAAAAGTGGAAATTATTCAGTTATCACATGAATTCAAAACTGACAAAATCACAAATTACGACAGTGTATACTATGATATAAAAGTGGAAATTATTCAGTTATCACATGAATTCAAAAATGACAAAAATCACAAATTACGACAGTGTATACTATGATATAAAAGTGAAATTATTCAGTTATCACATGAATTCAAAACTGACAAAAATCACAAATTACGACAGTGTATACTATGATATAAAAGTGGAAATTATTCAGTTATCACATGAATTCAAAATGACAAAAATCACAAATTACGACAGTGTATACTATGATATAAAGTGGAAATTATTCAGTTATCACATAAATTCAAAACTGGCAAAAATCCCAAATTACGACAGTGTATACTATGATATAAAAGTGGAAATTATTCAGTTATCACATGAATTCAAAACTGACAAAAATCCCAAATTACGACAGTGTATACTATGATATAAAAGTGGAAATTATTCAGTTATCACATGAATTCAAAACTGACAAAAATCCCAAATTACGACAGTGTATACTATGATATAAAAGTGGAAATTATTCAGTTATCACATAAATTCAAAACTGACAAAAATCACAAATTACGACAGTGTATACTATGACGTAAAAGTGGAAATTATTCAATTATCACATGAATTCAAAACTGACAAAAATCCCAAATTACGACAGTGTATACTATGATATAAAAGTGGAAATTATTCAGTTATCACATAAATTCAAAACTGACAAAAATCACAAATTACAACAGTGTATACTATGATATAAAAGTGGAAATTATTCAGTTATCACATGAATTCAAAACTGACAAAAATCCCAAATTACGACAGTGTATACTATGATGTAAAAGTGGAAATTATTCAGTTATCACATAAATTCAAAATGGCAAAAATCCCAAATTACGACAGTGTATACTATGATATAAAGTGGAAATTATTCAGTTATCACATAAATTCAAAACTGACAAAAATCACAAATTACGACAGTGTATACTATGATGTAAAGTGGAAATTGTTCAGTTATCACATAAATTCAAAATGGCAAAAATCCCAAATTACGACAGTGTATACTATGATATAAAAGTGGAAATTATTCAGTTATCACATGAATTCAAAACTGACAAAAAACCCAAATTACGACAGTGTATACTATGATATAAAAGTGGAAATTATTCAGTTATCACATAAATTCAAAACTGACAAAAATCACAAATTACTTACATGTATACTATGACGCAAAGTGGAAATTATTCAATTATCACACCAAGTCAAAATGACAAAATCACAAATTACGACAGTGTATACTATGACATAAAAGTGAATTTATTCAATTATCACATGAAGTCAAAATGAAAAAAAACACAAATTACGACAGTATATATTATGACGTAAAGTGAATTTATTCAATTATCACATTTATTCAAAATTAAGACAATGTATTCTATGGCGTAAAAGTGTGTACTTATCCAATTATCACATTTATTCAAAATTAGGACAATGTATACTATGAAGTAAAAGTGAATTTATTCAATTATCAAATGACAAAAATGCAAAATTACGACAGTGTATACTATGATATAAAAGTGGAAATTATTCAATTATCACATAAATTCAAAATGACAAAAATCACAAATTACGACAGTGTATACTATGATATAAAGTGGAAATTATTCAATTATCACAAATTCAAAATGACAAAAATCACAAATTACAGTGTATACTATGATGTAAAAGTGGAAATTATTCAGTTATCACATGAATTCAAAACTGACAAAAATCACAAATTACGACATTGTATACTATGATATAAAAGTGGAAATTATTCAGTTATCACATAAATTCAAAAATCACAAAAATCACAAATTACAACAGTGTATACTATGATATAAAAGTGGAAATTATTCAGTTATCACATGAATTCAAAACTGACAAAAATCACAAATTACGACAGTGTATACTATGATATAAAAGTGGAAATTATTCAGTTATCACATGAATTCAAAATGACAAAAATCACAAATTACAGTGTATACTATGATATAAAAGTGGAAATTATTCAGTTATCACATGAATTCAAAAATGACAAAAATCACAAATTACGACAGTGTATACTATGACATAAAAGTGAATTTATTCAATTATCTAATAAATTCAAAATGGACAAAAATCCTAAATTACGACAGTGTATACTATGACATAAAATGAAATTATAAAAATATTAAAAGTAAAAATTCGACAAAAATCCTAAATTACGACAGTGTATACTATGACAAAAAAAGTGAAATGATTCAATTGTCTCCAAGTCAAAAAAGACAAAAGTCCACAATTACTACAGTGTATACTATGATGTAAAGTGGAAATTGTTCAATTATCACAAATTTAAAATGACAAAAATCACAAATTACAACAGTGTATACTATGATATAAAAGTGGAAATTATTCAGTTATCACATAAATTCAAAACTGACAAAAATCACAAATTACGACGACATTGTATACTATGATATAAAAGTGGAAATTATTCAGTTATCACATAAATTCAAAATGGCAAAAATCCCAAATTAGACAGTGTATACTATGATATAAAAGTGGAAATTATTCAGTTATCACATGAATTCAAAACTGACAAAAATCCCAAATTACGACAGTGTATACTATGATGTAAAAGTGGAAATTATTCAGTTATCACATAAATTCAAAATGGCAAAAATCCCAAATTACGACAGTGTATACTATGATATAAAAGTGGAAATTATTCAGTTATCACATAAATTCAAAATGGCAAAATCACAAATTACGACATTGTATACTATGATATAAAAGTGGAAATTATTCAGTTATCACATAAATTCAAAATGGCAAAAATCCCAAATTACGACAGTGTATACTATGATATAAAAGTGGAAATTATTCAGTTATCACATGAATTCAAAACTGACAAAATCCCAAATTACGACAGTGTATACTATGATATAAAAGTGGAAATTATTCAGTTATCACATAAATTCAAAACTGACAAAAATCACAAATTACGACAGTGTATACTATGATATAAAAGTGGAAATTATTCAGTTATCACATAAATTCAAAACTGACAAAAATCACAAATTACACAGTGTATACTATGATATAAAAGTGGAAATTATTCAATTATCACATAAATTCAAAATGGCAAAAATCACAAATTACGACAGTGTATACTATGATATAAAAGTGAAATTATTCAATTATCACATCAAGTCAAAATGACAAAAATCACAAATTACAGTGTATACTATGACATAAAAGTGAATTTATTCAATTATCACATAAAGTCAAAATGAAAAAAACACAAATTACGACAGTATATATTATGATATAAAAGTGAATTTATTCAATTATCACATTTATTCAAAATTAAGACAATGTATTCTATGAAAGTGTACTTATTCAATTATCACATTTATTCAAAATTAGGACAATGTATACTATGAAGTAAAAGTGGAAATTATTCAATTATCACATCAAGTAAAAATCTGACAAAAATCACAAATTACGACAGTGTATACTATGACGTAAAAGTGGAAATTATTCAATTATCACAAATTCAAAATGGACAAAAATCACAAATTCTACAGTGTATACTATGACGTAAAAAAGTGAAATATTCAATTATCAAATAAATTCAAAATGGCAAAAATCACAAATTACAACAGTGTATACTATGATATAAAAGTGGAAATTATTCAGTTATCACATGAATTCAAAATGACAAAAATCACAAATTACGACAGTGTATACTATGATATAAAAGTGAAATTATTCAGTTATCACATGAATTCAAAATGACAAAAATCACAAATTACGACAGTGTATACTATGATATAAAAGTGGAAATTATTCAGTTATCACATGAATTCAAAACTGACAATAATCACAAATTACGACAGTGTATACTATGACATAAAAGTGAAATGATTCAATTGTCTCAAGTCAAAAAGACAAAATCCACAATTACTACAGTGTATACTATGACATAAAAGTGGAAATTATAAAAATATTAAAAGTAAAAATTCGACAAAAATCCTAAATTACGACAGTGTATACTATGACAAAAAAGTGAAATGATTCAATTGTCTCAAATTCAAAGACAAAAGTCCACAAATTACTACAGTGTATACTATGATGTAAAGTGGAAATTGTTCAATTATCACAAATTTAAAATGACAAAAATCACAAATTACAACAGTGTATACTATGATATAAAAGTGGAAATTATTCAGTTATCACATGAATTCAAACTGACAAAAATCACAAATTACGACAGTGTATACTATGATATAAAAGTGGAAATTATTCAGTTATCACATAAATTCAAAATGGCAAAAATCACAAATTAGGACAGTGTATACTATGATATAAAAGTGGAAATTATTCAGTTATCACATGAATTCAAAACTGACAAAAATCCCAAATTACGACAGTGTATACTATGATATAAAAGTGGAAATTATTCAGTTATCACATAAATTCAAAATGGCAAAATCCCAAATTATGACAGTGTATACTATGACATAAAATGAAATTATAAAAATATTAAAAAGTAAAAATTCGACAAAATCCTAAATTACGACAGTGTATACTATGACAAAAAAGTGAAATGATTCAATTGTCTCCAAGTCAAAAAAGACAAAAGTCCACAATTACTACAGTGTATACTATGATGTAAAGTGGAAATTGTTCAATTATCACAAATTTAAAAATGACAAAATCACAAATTACAACAGTGTATACTATGATATAAAAGTGGAAATTATTCAGTTATCACATGAATTCAAAACTGACAAAAATCACAAATTACGACATTGTATACTATGATATAAAAGTGGAAATTATTCAGTTATCACATAAATTCAAAATGGCAAAATCCCAAATTAGGACAGTGTATACTATGATATAAAAGTGGAAATTATTCAGTTATCACATGAATTCAAAACTGACAAAATCCCAAATTACGACAGTGTATACTATGATGTAAAAGTGGAAATTATTCAGTTATCACATAAATTCAAAATGGCAAAAATCCCAAATTACGACAGTGTATACTATGATATAAAAGTGGAAATTATTCAGTTATCACATAAATTCAAAATGGCAAAAATCACAAATTACGACATTGTATACTATGATATAAAAGTGGAAATTATTCAGTTATCACATAAATTCAAAATGGCAAAATCCCAAATTACGACAGTGTATACTATGATATAAAAGTGGAAATTATTCAGTTATCACATGAATTCAAAACTGACAAAAATCCCAAATTACGACAGTGTATACTATGATATAAAAGTGGAAATTATTCAGTTATCACATAAATTCAAAACTGACAAAAATCACAAATTACGACAGTGTATACTATGATATAAAAGTGGAAATTATTCAGTTATCATCATAAATTCAAAACTGACAAAAATCACAAATTACGACAGTGTATACTATGATATAAAAGTGGAATTTATTCAATTATCACATAAATTCAAAATGGCAAAAATCACAAATTACGACAGTGTATACTATGACATATGGAAATTATTCAATTATCACATCAAGTCAAAATGACAAAAATCACAAATTACGACAGTGTATACTATGACATAAAAGTGAATTTATTCAATTATCACATGAAGTCAAAATGAAAAAACACAAATTACGACAGTATATATTATGACGTAAAGTGAATTTATTCAATTATCACATTTATTCAAAATTAAGACAATGTATTCTATGACGTAAAAGTGTACTTATTCAATTATCACATTTATTCAAAATTAGGACAATGTATACTATGAAGTAAAAGTGGAAATTATTCAATTATCACATCAAGTAAAAATGGACAAAAATCGCAAATTACGACAGTGTATACTATGACGTAAAAGTGGAAATTATTCAATTATCACAAATTCAAAATGACAAAAATCACAAATTCTACAGTGTATACTATGACGTAAAAAGTGAAATATTCAATTATCAAATAAATTCAAAATGGCAAAAAATCACAAATTACAACAGTGTATACTATGATATAAAAGTGGAAATTATTCAGTTATCACATGAATTCAAAACTGACAAAATCACAAATTACTTACAGTGTATACTATGATATAAAAGTGGAAATTATTCAGTTATCACATGAATTCAAAAATGACAAAAATCACAAATTACGACAGTGTATACTATGATATAAAAGTGGAAATTATTCAGTTATCACATGAATTCAAAACTGACAAAAATCACAAATTACGACAGTGTATACTATGACATAAAAGTGAATTTATTCAATTGTCTCCAAGTCAAAAAGACAAAAGTCCACAATTACTACAGTGTATACTATGACATAAAATGAAATTATAAAAATATTAAAAGTAAAAATTCGACAAAAATCCTAAATTACGACAGTGTATACTATGACAAAAAAAGTGAAATGATTCAATTGTCTCCAAGTCAAAAAAGACAAAAGTCCACAATTACTACAGTGTATACTATGATGTAAAGTGGAAATTGTTCAATTATCACAAATTTAAAAATGACAAAAATCATAAATTACAACAGTGTATACTATGATATAAAAGTGGAAATTATTCAATTATCACATGAAGTCAAAATGGACAAAAATCCAAAATTACGACAGTGTATAGTATGATGTAAAAGTGGAAAATATTCAATTATCACAAATTCAAAATGGACAAAAATCACAAATTCTACAGTGTATACTATGACGTAAAAGTGAATTTATTCAGTTATCACAAAAAGTGACAAATGACAAAAATCACAAATTACAACAGTGTATACTATGACATAAAAGTGAATTTATTCAATTACCTCATAAATTCAAAATGGACAAAAATCCCAAATTACGACATTGTATACTATGACATAAAAGTGGAAATTATTCAGTTATCTCATAAATTCAAAACTGACAAAAATCACAAATTACGACAGTGTATACTATGACGTAAAAGTGGAATTTATTCAGTTATCACATGAATTCAAAACTGACAAAAATCCCAAATTACGACAGTATATATTATGACGTAAAGTGAATTTATTCAATTATCACATTTATTCAAAATTAAGACAATGTATTCTATGACGTAAAAGTGTACTTATTCAATTATCACATTTATTCAAAATTAGGACAATGTATACTATGAAGTAAAAGTGAATTTATTCAATTATCACATAAATGCAAAATTACGACAGTGTATACTATGACGTACAAGTGGAAATTATTCAATTATCACATCAAGTCAAAAATCACAAAAATCACAAATTACGACAGTGTATACTATGACGTAAAAGTGGAAATTATTCAATTATCACATCAAGTAAAAATCACAAAAATCGCAAATTACGACAGTGTATACTATGACGTAAAAGTGGAAATTATTCAATTATCACATAAATTCAAAATGGACAAAAATCCAAAATTACGACAGTGTATACTATGATGTAAAAGTGGAAAATATTCATCTATCACAAATTCAAAATGGACAAAAATCACAAATTCTACAGTGTATACTATGACAAAAAGTGAATTTATTCAGTTATCACAAAAGTGACAAAAATTACAAAACTCCCAAATTACGACAATGTATACTATGACGTAAAAGTGGAAATTATTCAATTATCACATAAATTCAAAATGGACAAAAATCCAAAATTACGACAGTGTATACTATGACATAAAAGTGAATTTATTCAATTACCTCATAAATTCAAAATGGACAAAAATCACAAATTACGACAGTGTATACTATGACATAAAAGTGAATTTATTCAATTACCTCATAAATTCAAAATGGACAAAAATCCCAAATTACGACAGTGTATACTATGATATAAAAGTGGAAATTATTCAATTATCACATGAATTCAAAACTGACAAAAATCACAAATTACGACAGTGTATACTATGATGTAAAGTGGAAATTGTTCAATTATCACAAATTTAAAAATGACAAAAATCATAAATTACAACAGTGTATACTATGATATAAAAGTGGAAATTATTCAATTATCACATGAAGTCAAAATGGACAAAAATCCAAAATTACGACAGTGTATAGTATGATGTAAAAGTGGAAAATATTCAATTATCACAAATTCAAAATGGACAAAAATCACAAATTCTACAGTGTATACTATGATAAAGTGAATTTATTCAGTTATCACAAAAAGTGACAAATGACAAAAATCACAAATTACAACAGTGTATACTATGACATAAAAGTGAATTTATTCAATTACCTCATAAATTCAAAATGGACAAAAATCCCAAATTACGACATTGTATACTATGACATAAAAGTGGAAATTATTCAGTTATCTCATAAATTCAAAACTGACAAAAATCACAAATTACGACAGTGTATACTATGACGTAAAAGTGGAATTTATTCAGTTATCACATGAATTCAAAACTGACAAAAATCACAAATTACGACAGTGTATACTATGACATAAAAGTGAATTTATTCAATTATCACATCAAGTCAAAAATTACAAAAAATCACATATTACGACAGTGTATACTATGACAAAAAAGTGAAATGATTCAATTGTCTCCAAGTCAAAAAGGACAAAAATCACAAATTACGACAGTGTATACTATGACGTAAAGTGGAAATTATTCAATTATCACAAATTTAAAAATGACAAAAAAATCACAAATTACAACAGTGTATACTATGACGTACAAGTGGAAATTATTCAATTATCACATCAAGTCAAAAATGACATAAATCACAAATTACGACAGTGTATACTATGACATAAAAGTGAATTTATTCAATTATCTCATAAATTCAAAATGGACAAAAATCACAAATTACGACAGTGTATACTATGACGTAAAAGTGGAAATTATTCAGTTATCTCATAAATTCAAAATGGACAAAAATCACAAATTACGACAGTGTATACTATGACGTACAAGTGGAAATTATTCAATTATCACAAATTCAAAATGGACAAAAATCACAAATTATGACAGTGTATACTATGACATAAAATGAAATTATAAAAATATTACAAAGTAAAAATTCGACAAAAATCCTTAATTACAACAGTGTATACTATGACAAAAAAGTGAAATGATTCAATTGTCTCCAAGTCAAAAAAGACAAAAATCACAAATTACTACAGTGTATACTATGATGTAAAGTGGAAATTATTCAATTATCACAAATTTAAAAATGACTAAAATCACAAATTACAACAGTGTATACTATGACGTAAAAGTGAATTTATTCAATTATAACATAAATTCAAAATGTCAAAAATCACAAATTACGACAGTGTATACTATGATGAAATAGTGGAAATTATTCAGTTATCACATAAATTAAAAACTGACAAAAATCACAAATTACAACAGTGTATACTATGACATAAAACTGAATTTATTCAATTATCACATAAATTCAAAATGGACAAAAATCACAAATTACAACAGTGTATACTATGACATAAAATGAAATTATAAAAATATTACAAAGTAAAAATTCGACAAAAATCCTAAATTACGACAGTGTATACTTTGACAAAAAAGTGAAATGATTCAATTGTCTCCAAATCAAAAAAGACAAAAGTTTACAATTACTACAGTGTATACTATGATGTAAAGTGGAAATTATTCAATTATCACAAATTTAAAAATGACAAAAATTACAAATTACAACAGTGTATACTATGACGTAAAAGTGAATTTATCACATAAATTTAAAATGGCAAAAATCCCAAATTACGACAGTGTCTACTATGACGTAAAAGTGGAAATGATTAAATTATCACAAAATCAAAATGGAAAAAAATCACCAATTATGACAGTGTTTACAATGTCGTAAAAGTGGAATTTATTCAGTTATCACAAAAAGTCACAAATGACAAAAATCACAATTTACAATAGTGTATACTATGACATAAAAGTGGAATTATTCAAATATCACAAAATCAAAATGTACAAAATCACAAATTACGACAGTGTATACAATGACATAAAAGTGGAATTATTCAAATATTACAAAATCAAAATGTACAAAATCACAAATTACGACAGTGTCTACTATGACATAAAAGTGGAATTATTCAAATATCACAAAATCAAAATGTACAAAATCACAAATTACGACAGTGTATACTATGACATAAAAGTTAGTTTATTCAATTATCACATCAAGTCAAAATGGAAAATTTCCACTTTGTTGTCATAGATGATTTTTGTCCATTTTGACTTTGTGATAATTGAATAAATTAAATTTTATGTAAATGGTGAATTGACTGTATTTATATAGCACTTTTAAAAGACCCATGGCGATCCAAAGCTCTTTACATGTTGCTCACATTCACCCATTCACCCTCTCATTCATAAACCAATGGAGGTGTCAGCCATGCAAGGTGCCATCCAGCTCGTCGGAAGCATTTGGGGTAAGCTGTCTTGCTCATTAACACCTCGAAACTTGGTAAGCTGGAACCGGGGATTGAACCACCAACCTTCCGGTTTGTAGACAATCTACATGAACCACTGAGCCACTCAAGTCATAGTATACACTGTCCATTTTGACTTTGTATTAATTTAATAATTTCACTTTTATGTCATAGTAAACAGTCCTAATTTGTGATTTTTGTCATTTTTGAATTTATTTGATAATTAAATATTTCCTTTTTTATGTCATAGTATACACTGTCATACTTTTGGATTTTTGTCCTTTTTTACTTGATGTGATAATTTAACAATTTTCACTTTTACATCATAGTATACACTTTCATAATTTGTTATTTTTGTGATTTTTGACTTGATGTGATAACTGAATAATTTCCACTTGCACGTCATAGTATACACTGTCGAAATTTGTGTTTTTTGTGATTTTTGACTTAATGTCATAATTGAATAATTTCACTTGTACGTCTTAGTATATACTGTCATAATTTGTTATTTTTGTGATTATTGACTTAATGTGATAATTTAATAATTTCCACTTTTACGTCATAGTATACACTATCGGAATTTGTGATTTTTGAATTTATTTGATAATTGAATATTTCCTTTTTTACGTCATAGTATACACTGTCGTAATTTTAGGTTTTTGTGATTTTTGACTTGATGTGATAACTGAATAATTTCCACTTTTACGTCATAGTATACACTGTCGTAATTTGTGATTTTTGACTTGATGTGATCATTGAATAATTTCCACTTTTATGTCATAGTATACACTGTCGTAATTTTGGATTTTTGTCCATTTTGAATTTATTTGATAATTGAATAATTTCCACTTTTACATCATAGTATACACTGTCATAATTTGTGATTTTTGACTTGATGTGATCATTGAATAATTTCCACTTTTATGTCATAGTATACACTGTCGTAATTTGTGATTTTTGTGATTTTTGACTTAATGTCATAATTGAATAATTTCACTTTTATTTAATAGTATACACTGTCATAATTTGTGATTTTTGTCCATTTTGAATTTGTGATAATTTAATAATTTCCACTTTTCCGTCATAGTATACACTGTCGTAATTTGTGATTTTTGAGATTTTTGACTTAATGTCATAATTGAATAATTTCCACTTTTCCGTCATAGTATACACTGTCGTAATTTGTGATTTTTGTCCATTTTGAATTTGTGATAATTTAATAATTTCCACTTTTCCGTCATAGTATACACTGTCGTAATTTTGGATTTTTATACATTTTGAATTTATTTGATAATTTAATAATTTCCACTTTTACATCATAGTATACACTGTCGCAATTTGTGATTTTTGACTTGATGTGATGATTGAATAATTTCCACTTTTATGACAGTATACACTGTCGTAATTTATGATTTTTGTGATTTTTTGAATTTATTTGATAATTTAATAATTTCCACTTTTACGCTATAGTATACACTGTCGTAATTTGTGATTTTTGTGATTTTTGACTTGTCATAATTGAATAATTTCACTTTTATTTAATAGTAAACACTACCATAATTTGTGTCAATTTGGATTTTGTGATAATTGAATAAATTCCACTTTTACGTCATAGTAAACAGTGTCGTATTTTGTGATTTTTGTCCATTTTGAATTTATTTGATAACTGAATAATTTCCACTTGCACGTCATAGTATACACTGTCGTAATTTTGCATTTACATTATAATTGAATAAATTCACTTTCACGTCATAGTATATATTGTCCTAATTTTGAATGAATGTGATAATTGAATAAGTACACTTTTATGTCATATACACTGTTGTAATTTTGGATTTTTGCCATTTTGAATGTGATAATTTAAAAAAAAATTCAATTTTACGTCATAATATATAATGTCGTAATTTTGTGTTTTTTTCCATTTTGACTTCATGTGATAATTGAATAAATTCACTTTTATGTCATAGTATACACTGTCATAATTTGTGATTTTTGTGATTTTTGTCCATTTGGAATTTATGTGACAATTGAATATTTTCCACTTTTACATCATAGTATACACTGTTGTAATTTGTGATTTTTGTGATTTTTACATTTATTTGATAATTGAATATTTCATTTTTTACGTCATAGTATACACTGTAGAATTTGTGATTTTAGTCCATTTTGAATTTGTGATAATTGAATATTTTCCACTTTTACATCATAGTATACACTGTCGTAATTTACGATTTTTGTGATTTTTGACTTGATGTGATAATTGAATAATTTCCACTTGTACGTCATAGTATACACTGTCGTAATTTTGCATTTATGTGATAATTGAATAAATTCACTTTTACTTCATAGTATACATTGTCCTAATTTTGAATAAATGTGATAATTGAATAAGTACACTTTTACGTCATAGTATACATTGTCTTAATTTTGAATAAATGTGATAATTGAATAAATTCACTTTTACATCATAGTATACACTGTCGTAATTTGTGTTTTTTTTTTTCATTTTGACTTCATGTGATAATTGAATAAATTCACTTTTACATCATAGTATTCACTGTCGTAATTTGGGATTTTTGTCCATTTAGATTTTTTGATAATTTAATAATTTCCACTTTTACATCATAGTATACACTGTCGTAATTTGTGATTTTTGTAATTTTTGACTTGAAGTGATAATTGAATAATTTCCAGTTTTACGTCATAGGTTACACTGTCATAATTTGTGATTTTTGTCCATTTTGACTTGATGTAATAATTGAATAATTTCCACTTTTACGTCATAGTATACACTGTCGTAATTTTGGATTTTTGTCCATTTTGAATTTATTTGATAATTGAATAATTTCCACTTTTACGCCATAGTATACACTGTCGTAATTTTTGATTTTTGTGATTTTTGACTTAATGTCATAATTTATTCATTTTCACTTTTCCGTCATAGTATACACTGTCGTAATTTGTGATTTTTGACTTGTCATAATTGAATAATTTCACTTTTATTTAATAGTATACACTGTCATAATTTGTGATTTTTGTCCATTTTGAATTTGTGATAATTGAATAAATTCCACTTTTACGTCATAGTAAACACTGTCTTAATTTTGGATTTTTGTCCATTTTGAATTTGTGATAATTGAATAATTTCCACTTTTACGTCATAGTATACACTGTCATAATTTGAGATTTTTGTCAGTTTTGAATTCATGTGATAATTGAATAATTTCCACTTGCACGTCATAGTATACACTGTAGTAATTGTGGACTTTTGTCTTTTTTGACTTGGAGATAATTGAATCATTTCACTTTTTTGTCATAGTATACACTGTCGTAATTTAGGATTTTTGTCGAATTTTTACTTTGTAATATTTTTATAATTTCATTTTATATCATAGTATACACTGTTGTAATTTGTGATTTTTGTCAGTTTTTAATTTATGTGATAACTGAATAATTTCCACTTTTATGTCATAGTATACACTGTCGTAATTTGTGATTTTTGTCCATTTTGAATTCATGTGATAATTGAATAAATTCACTTTTTTGTCATAGTATACACTGTTGTAATTTGTGATTTTTGTCCATTTTGAATTTATGAGATAATTGAATAAATTCACTTTTATGTCATAGTATACACTGTTGTAATTTGTGATTTTTGTCATTTGTCACTTTTTGTGATAACTGAATAAATTCACTTTTATGTCATAGTATACACTGTCGTTATTTGTGATTGTCATTTGTCACTTTTTATGATAATTGATTAAATTCGGTTTAACGTCATAGTATACACTGTCGTAATTTTGGATTTTTGTCCTTTTTGACTTCATGAAATAATTGAATAAATTCACTTTTATGTCATAGTATACACTGTCGTTATTTGTGATTTTTGCCATTTTGAATTTATGTGATATTTGAATAAATTCCACTTTTACGTCATAGTATACACTGTCATAAATTGTGATTTTTGTCATTTGTCACTTTTTGTGATAACTGAATAAATTCACTTTTATGTCATAGTATACACCGTCGTAATTTGTGATTTTTGCCATTTTGAATTTATGTGATAATTGAATAAATTCACTTTTATGTCATAGTATACACTGTCGTAATTTGTGATTTTTGTCATTTGTCACTTTTTATGATAATTGAATAATTTCCACTTTTATGTCATAGTATACACTGTCGTAATTTGTGAGTTTTTTTCCATTTTGACTTTGTTATAATTGAATAAAATCACTTTTATATCATAGTATAAACTGTTGTAATTTGTGATTTTTGTCATTTGTCACTTTTTATCATAATTGATTAAATTCCACTTTTATGTCAGTATACTCTGTCATAATTTGTGATTTTTTGTCATTTTGACTTTGTTATAATTGAATAAAGTCACTTTTATATCATAATATACACTGTTGTAATTTGTGATTTTTGTCCATTTTGATTTAATGTGACAGTTGAATAATTTCCACTTTTATGTCATAGTATATACTGTCATAATTTGTGATTTTTTCCATTTTGACTTTATGAGATAATTGAATAAATTCACTTTTATGTCATAGTATACACTGTTGTAATTTGTGATTTTTGTCATTTGTCACTTTTTATGATAATTGAATAAATCCCACTTTTATGTCAGTATACACTGTCGTAATTTGTGATTTTTGTCCATTTTGACTTTATGTGATAATTGTATAAAATCACTTTTTTGTCATAGTATGCACGGTCATAATTTGTGATTTTTGTCAGTTTTGAATTTATGTGATAACTGAATACTTTCCACTTTTTACGCTACGTCATAGTATACACTGTCGAATTTGTGTTTTTCCCATTTTTTATTTATTTGATAATTTAATAATTTCACTTTTACATCATATACACAGTCGTAATTTGTGAATTTTGTCATTTTTTACTTTATGTGATAATTGAATAATTTCCACCTCTATGTCATAGTATTTACTGTCGTAATTTTGGTTCTTTTTTCCTTTTTGACTTTGTGAAATTTGAATAATTTCCACTTCTATGTCATAGTATACACTGTCGTAATTTGTGATTTTTGTCCATTTTGACTTTGTGATAATTGAATAAAATCACTTTTATATCATAGTATGCACAGTCATAATTTGTGATGTTTGCCAGTTTTGAATTTATGTGATAACTGAATAATTTCCACTTTTACGTCATAGTATACACTGTCGTAATTTGGGATTTTTGCCATTTTGAATTCATGTGATAATTGAATAAATTCACTTTTACGTCTTAGTATACACTGTCGTAATTTGTCATTTTTTAATTTATTTGATAATTGAATAATTTCCACTTTTACGTCATAGTAAACACTGTCATAATTTGTGTTTTTTTGTCCATTCTGACTTAATGCGATAATTTAATAATTTCCACTTTTATGAAATAGTATATAAAGTCAAAATGGACAAAAATCCTAAATTACCACAGTGGATACTATTACATAAAATTGGAAATTATTACATAAAATTGGAAATTATTACAAATGAATAGTGGAAATTGTTACATGAAGTCATAATTATGAGAAGTTGAAATTATTACATAAAAGTGTAAGTTACATAGTCATGACATAAGGCATAAACATGACAAGTGGAAATTTATATAAAAATGGAAATTAGATAAAAATTCATAATTATGACATCAAATTTATGTCAAAAAATTTAATTATTACATAAATGAAATCAATTATGACAAATATTTAAAATTAAAAAGTGGAATGGACTAATCGAAATGATGACATATACCAAGTCATAATTATGATGTTAAAAAGGTAAATGTGGGATAATTACTATAAAAGTGAAATAATTACTTTCTGTGTTAAATAACGATTTTTTTGAATTTTATGAGCTTTAATGTCATAATTTCCACTTTGAATAATTGAATTTCCACTTCAACTTTATTGTTATACTTATAATTCAAGTTATAATTTCAATTTAGTATATCATAATTATGAGTTTGAGTCATAATTTTGACTTTTCATTTCATAATTTTGATTACTGATTATTTTGAAATTCTGAATACCAAAAGCATTGTTGTTGTGGTATATGGCATAAACAAGCTTCCATGCTAACTGATGTTCAGCAAAATGCTCTTTTTCATACAAAGACAGTTCACGGTCCATGTCCCAAAAACATCT
Source organism: Gobiocypris rarus (assembly GCA_023029165.1). Classification (NCBI taxonomy): domain Eukaryota; kingdom Metazoa; phylum Chordata; class Actinopteri; order Cypriniformes; family Gobionidae; genus Gobiocypris; species Gobiocypris rarus. Next base: position 2,021,218 of record CM040913.1, read on the forward strand.
CAAATCAAAGCAGCAGCAGACACACCTTGATCCCAGACTCAGTCCACACATCAACTATTTCCCAGCTTCCCTGGAGAAGATGCAGGTGTGCTGGGATCATGGGAATGTATGAAGAATGTGTGTCTGTGAACGGTGTGTGGAAATCAGACCAGCTTCTGCCTTTGATTTCAGATGCACTAACACAACAGTGAATTAGACATTCAGCCCGCAGCACACTGGCATAATGAAGACATGAAAATGTGCACACTAAGAGAAATCTTAGGGATTTCTGACTAAATCATGTAAATGAGGCAGCAGAAGGGTGGAGAATGTTTGGCTGCTCTCTACAGGATTAAAGTCATTTGACTAAGTGATGGAATGAGCTCATCCACATCTACTAACCCTGTAAACACAGCACAATTACTCTCTCGATGTGACCTCAGGAAACAAGAGAGCTTTCACTGGAGATCAAACTCACTCAGAATCACTAACTAGCCCGTTTCTGCCACTCAAGAGAAACATTATAAGAATAAAGTAAAATTATAGCAATAAGTCATAATTATTTTCTACTTTGAATTTCTATTGTCATATTTATGATTCTGGTTGCTATAATTTCAACACATCTCAGTTCCGACTTTTTATGTTCTAACAGAATTTTTAATAATAATTTTGACTATGTCATAATAATTACTGTACTGTGTCATCATTTTGACTTATGTTTTGACTGTCATAATTTAGAATTTTAACTCTAAGAGAGTTATTTCAACTTATCTCAATTTTGACTTTTTATGTCATAATTTAGATTTTTTTCATAATTTCAACGCCAAAATTTTGACATAAAATATTGACACAAGTCAAAATTATGATTAAAAATTCTGTCATCATTTTTTTTCATAATTTCAACATCATTTAAAAAATGTTGACGTCATTTTTGACTTTCATAATTTTGACATCTCAGTTTTGACATTTTATGTCTTAACTTTGAATTTTTATCTTAATTTCAACTGATGTCAGTTTCGACTTTTTATGTCAATTTGGAATTTGAATGTCAGTTCATCTCAGTTTCAACTTTTTATCATAATTTTGGGTCGTCAATTTAAAATTTTTAATCTCATAATGATTTAGTAAGTCACAATTATGACTTTTAATGTCAATTTAAACACTCAAAATGTATTTTTGTCTCAAATTTATAACTATGTCATAATTTCGACTGTAAACTCACGTTTTTAGACACTAACAGTCTGAAATGAAACTCAGCCTCTATGAAACATTTAAGATTAATGTTAAGAATCCCTTATCTGCCTGTAGATGGACCAGCCAGATGGGTCATATTCTGTATTAATCTCATTAAAGGAATAATTTCCCTGAAGATGAAACTGACTCGCCCTCGAGTCGCTCCGAACCGGCTGACTTTCTTTCTTCTGTTGAACACAAAGGCAGATGTTTAGCAGAATATTAAGCAATAAACATAGACTTTTCTCCGTGCAGTGAAAGTGAAGAGTGATTAAGGCGGGATGAAACATTCTGTGATAATATCAATATGATCTGGACATTCATATGCAGTTATTATCACTGTCTGTCAGAGGAGTGACTGCAAAGAAGGCTCCCTTTAATTCTTATACAACATTATTATTATTATTATGGAAGTATTGTTCACATTTTCTCCTTTTTATCTCTCTGCAATACAATTTATCGTTTTTATTATTTCATTTAATTTCCTTGTCTTTCATAAGAATATTGAGCCGAGGAGAGTTAATGAAGCTCAGATGTTCTTCATATATATCTGCTGCTGTGGGATCAGGCTCACGGTTATGACTGATCTGGGATCAGCTGCTCGAGCTGTAATGCTGTTTCCTGTGTCTCATTTCCGTCTCTATTGTCATTCATGACAGAGATGCATTTCCCTTCATGCCTCTCTTACACATAAAGCATCTCAAAAATGATATTTTACTCACGGTATTGAAATGCAAATGCATCTCTCCTGTGGACAGGTCATGTGATATCCTTGAAAATCCTGAAGATAAAAACAGAATATCACGTCAAATGTATTTGTATAGTGCTTTTCAGCGCTTCGCAGTAAATCATAAGATATATAACGATTTAGATCTAGATGTATTTTTGTATTGGTGGTTTTGTTTCATTAGATTTAAATGTTGGCGGTTTTGTTTCGTTCTGAGATTTAAATGTTGGCGGTTTTGTTTCGTTCTGAGATTTAAATGTCGGGTGGTTTTGTTTCATTACGAGATTTAAATGTCGGTGGTTTTGTTTCATTCTGAGATTTAAATGTTTGTGGATTTGTTTAGATTCTGAGATTTAAATGTTTGGCGGTTTTGTTTCGTTAAGATTTATATGTCGGTCGATTTTGTTTCGTCACGAGATTTAAATGTTAGGTGGTTTTGTTTCATTACGAGATTTAAATGTTTGGCGGTTTTGTTTCACACGAGATTTAAATGTTTGGCGGTTTTGTTTTCGTTCAGATTTAAATGTTTGGTGGATTTGTTTCTGATTTAAATGTTTGGATTTGTTTAGTTCATTTAAATGTTTGGTTTTGTTTCATTATGAGATTTAAATGTTTGGCGGATGTGTTTAGTTCGAGATTTAAATGTTTGGTGGTTTTGTTTCATTATGAGATTTAAATGTTTGGTGGTTTTGTTTCGTTATGAGATTTAAATGTTTGGTTTTGTTTCATTATGAGATTTAAATGTTTGGCGGATGTGTTTAGCTACGAGATTTAAATGTTTGGTTTTGTTTCATTATGAGATTTAAATGTTTGGTGGTTTTGTTTCATTATGAGATTTAAATGTTTGGTGGTTTTGTTTCGTTCTGAGATTTAAATGTTTGGCGGATTTGTTTAGTTCTGAGATTTAAATGTTTGGCAGTTTTGTTTTGTAACACGATTTAAATGTTGGGCTGTTTTGTTTAATTCTGAGATTTAAATGTTTGGCGGTTTTGTTTCATTCTGAGATTTAAATGTTTGTGATTTGTTTCGTTATGAGATTTAAATGTTTGGTGGTTTTGTTTCGTTATGAGATTTAAACATTTGGTGGATTTGTTTCATTCTGAGATTTAAATGTTTGGCAGTTTTGTTTCAGACGATTTAAATGTTGGGCTGTTTTGTTTCATTAGATTTAAATGTTTGGCGGTTTTGTTTCGTTCTGAGATTTAAATGTTTGGCGGATTTGTTTAGTTCTGAGATTTAAATGTTTGGTGGTTCTGTTTTGTTACGAGATTTAAATGTTTGGCGGTTTTGTTTCATTACGAGATTTAAATATTGGCGGTTTTGTTTCATTACTGAGATTTAAATGTCGGGTGGTTTTGTTTCGTTAGATTTAAATGTCGGGTGGTTTTGTTTAGTTACGAGAATCAAATGTTGGCGGTTTTGTTTCATTACGAGATTTAAATGTTGGCGGTTTTGTTTCTTCTGAGATTTAAATGTTGGCTGGTTTTGTTTCATTACGAGATTTAAATGTTGGGTGGTTTTGTTTCATTCACGAGATTTAAATGTTGTGCGGTTTTGTTTCATTCGAGATTTAAATGTTTGGCGGATGTGTTTTAGATTCTGAGATTTAAATGTTTGGCGGTTTTGTTTCGTTAAGATTTATATGTCGGTCGATTTTGTTTCGTCACGAGATTTAAATGTTAGGTGGTTTTGTTTCATTACGAGATTTAAATGTTTGGCGGTTTTGTTTCGTTCTGAGATTTAAATGTTTGGTGGATTTGTTTAGTTACGAGATTTAAATGTTTGGCGGATTTGTTTCGTTAGGAGATTTAAATATTTGGCGGTTTTTTCATTATGAGATTTAAATGTTTGGCGGATGTGTTTTAGTTCGAGATTTAAATGTTTGGCATTTGTTTTATTACGAGATTTAAATGTTTGGCGGTTTTGTTTCGTTCTGAGATTTAAATGTTTGGCAGTTTTGTTTCATTATGAGATTTAAATGTTTTGGATTTGTTTCATTCACGAGATTTAAATGTTTGGTGGTTTTGTTTCGTTATGAGATTTAAATGTTTGGATTTGTTTCAAATTTAGATTTAAATGTTTGGTGGTTTTGTTTCGTTATGAGATTTAAATGTTTGGCGATTTGTTTTATTAGATTTAAATGTTTGGCTGATTTGTTTTAATTACGAGATTTAAATGTTTGGCGGTTTTGTTTCATTATGAGATTTAAATGCTTGGTGGTTTTGTTTCGTTATGAGATTTAAATGTTTGGCGGTTTTGTTTCATTATGAGATTTAAATGTTTGGTGGTTTTGTTTCTTTATGAGATTTAAATGTTTGGCGGATTTGTTTCTGAGATTTAAATGTTTGGCAGTTTTGTTTCAGAACACGATTTAAATGTTGGGCTGTTTTGTTTCGTTCTGAGATTTAAATGTTTGGCGGTTTTGTTTCGTTCTGAGATTTAAATGTTTGGCGGATTTGTTTCGTTATGAGATTTAAATGTTTGATTTGTTTCGTTATGAGATTTAAATGTTTGGCGGTTTTGTTTAGTTCTGAGATTTAAATGTTTGGCGGATTTGTTTAGATTCTGAGATTTAAATGTTTGTGTTTTGTTTCATTATGAGATTTAAATGTTTGGCGGATGTGTTTAGTTCACGAGATTTAAATGTTTGGTGGTTTTGTTTCATTATGAGATTTAAATGTTTGGTGGATTTGTTTACATTCTGAGATTTAAATGTTTGGCGGTTTTGTTTCATTATGAGATTTAAATGTTTGGCGGATGTGTTTATTTAAGATTTAAATGTTTGGTGGTTTTGTTTCATTATGAGATTTAAATGTTTGGCGGATTTGTTTCATTCTGAGATTTAAATGTTTGGTGGTTTTGTTTAGTTATAAGATTTAAACGCTTTGGCGGATTTGTTTATTCATAGATTTAAATGTTTGGTGGTTTTGTTTCGTTATGAGATTTAAATGTTTGCGTATTTGTTTCGTTCACGAGATTTAAATGTTTGGCGGTTTTGTTTAATTCTGAGATTTAAATGTTTGGCGGTTTTGTTTCATTATGAGATTTAAATGTTTGGTGGTTTTGTTTCGTTCAGATTTAAATGTTTGGCGGATTTGTTTCATTCTGAGATTTAAATGTTTGGCAGTTTTGTTTCGTAACACGATTTAAATGTTGGGCTGTTTTGTTTCAATTCTGAGATTTAAATGTTTGCCGTATTTGTTTAGATTAGATTTAAATGTTTGGCGGTTTTGTTTCATTATGAGATTTAAATGTTTGGTGGTTTTGTTTAGTTAGATTTAAATGTTTGGCGGATTTGTTTCGTTACGAGATTTAAATGTTTGGCAGTTTTGTTTCGTAACACGATTTAAATGTTAGGCTGTTTTGTTTTAGATTCTGAGATTTAAATGTTTGGCGGTTTTGTTTCACATTCTGAGATTTAAATGTTTGGCGGATTTGTTTCGTTATGAGATTTAAATGTTTGGTGGTTTTGTTTCGTTATGAGATTTAAACATTTGGTGGATTTGTTTAGTTAGATTTAAATGTTTGGCAGTTTTGTTTCAGTAACACGATTTAAATGTTGGGCTGTTTTGTTTCGTTACGAGATTTAAATGTTTGGCGGTTTTGTTTAGATTCTGAGATTTAAATGTTTGATTTGTTTAGTTCTGAGATTTAAATGTTTGGTGGTTCTGTTTTATTACGAGATTTAAATGTTTGGCGGTTTTGTTTCATTACGAGATTTAAATGTTGGCGGTTTTGTTTCGTTACGAGATTTAAATGTCTGGTGGTTTTGTTTCGTTCTGAGATTTAAATGTCGGGTGGTTTTGTTTCGTTCTGAGATTTAAATGTTGGCCGGTTTTGTTTCATTACGAGATTTAAATGTTGGCGGTTTTGTTTCAGATTCTGAGATTTAAATGTTGGCTGGTTTTGTTTCGTTCTGAGATTTAAATGTTGGGTGGTTTTGTTTAATTCTGAGATTTAAATGTTGGGTGGTTTTGTTTCATTACGAGATTTAAATGTTGGGTGGTTTTGTTTAGATTCTGAGATTTAAATGTTGCGGTTTTGTTTCATTACGAGATTTAAATGTTTGGCGGATTTGTTTCATGATTTAGATTTAAATGTTTGGCGGTTTTGTTTACGTTAAGATTTATATGTCGGTCGATTTTGTTTAAATCACGAGATTTAAATGTTAGGTGGTTTTGTTTCATTCACGAGATTTAAATGTTTGGCGGTTTTGTTTCGTTCTGAGATTTAAATGTTTGGTGGATTTGTTTAGTTCTGAGATTTAAATGTTTGTGATTTGTTTCGTTAGGAGATTTAAATGTTTGGCGGTTTTGTTTCATTATGAGATTTAAATGTTTGGCGGTTGTGTTTCGTTCTGAGATTTAAATGTTTGGATTTGTTTTATTCTGAGATTTAAATGTTTGGCGGTTTTGTTTGCTATTCTGATTTAAATGTTTGGCAGTTTTGTTTCATTATGAGATTTAATTGTTTGTCGGATTTGTTTAAATTCTGAGATTTAAATGTTTGGTGGTTTTGTTTCGTTATGAGATTTAAACGTTTGTGGATTTGTTTCATTCTGAGATTTAAATGTTTGGTGGTTCTGTTTTGTTACGAGATTTAAATGTTTGGCGGTTTTGTTTCATTACGAGATTTAAATGTTGGCGGTTTTGTTTCGTTCTGAGATTTAAATGTCGGGTGGTTTTGTTTCGTTACTTAGATTTAAATGTCGGGTGGTTTTGTTTTAAATTCACGAGATTTAAATGTTGGCGGTTTTGTTTCATTACGAGATTTAAATGTTGGCGGTTTTGTTTCGTTCTGAGATTTAAATGTTGGCTGGTTTTGTTTCGTTCTGAGATTTAAATGTTGGGTGGTTTTGTTTAGTTCTGAGATTTAAATGTTGGGTGGTTTTGTTTCATTAGATTTAAATGTTGGGTGGTTTTGTTTTACATTCTGAGATTTAAATGTTGTGCGGTTTTGTTTCATTACTGAGATTTAAATGTTTTGGATTTGTTTAAATTCTGAGATTTAAATGTTTGGCGGTTTTGTTTCGTTAAGATTTATATGTCGATCGATTTTGTTTCAATCCGAGATTTAAATGTTAGGTGGTTTTGTTTCATTACGAGATTTAAATGTTTGGCGGTTTTGTTTCGTTCTGAGATTTAAATGTTTGGTGGATTTGTTTAGTTCACGAGATTTAAATGTTTGTGGATTTGTTTCGTTAGGAGATTTAAATGTTTGGCGGTTTTGTTTCATTATGAGATTTAAATGTTTGGCGGTTGTGTTTCGTTCACGAGATTTAAATGTTTGGCGGATTTGTTTATTCTGAGATTTAAATGTTTGGCGGTTTTGTTTGCGTTACAGATTTAAATGTTTGGCAGTTTTGTTTCATTATGAGATTTAATTGTTTGTCGGATTTGTTTCGTTCTGAGATTTAAATGTTTGGTGGTTTTGTTTCGTTATGAGATTTAAACGCTTTGATTTGTTTCGTTGAGATTTAAATGTTTGGTGGTTTTGTTTCGTTATGAGATTTAAATGTTTGGCGTATTTGTTTTATTCACGAGATTTAAATGTTTGGCTGATTTGTTTCATTCTGAGATTTAAATGTTTGGCGGTTTTGTTTCATTATGAGATTTAAATGTTTGGTGGTTTTGTTTCATATGAGATTTAAATGTTTGGCGGTTTTGTTTCATTATGAGATTTAAATGTTTGGTGGTTTTGTTTCGTTATGAGATTTAAATGTTTGGCGGATTTGTTTCGTTACGAGATTTAAATGTTTGGCAGTTTTGTTTCGTAACACGATTTAAATGTTGGGCTGTTTTGTTTCGTTATGAGATTTAAATGTTTGGCGGTTTTGTTTTAGTTCAGATTTAAATGTTTGGCGGATTTGTTTCGTTATGAGATTTAAATGTTTGGCGGATTTGTTTAGTTATGAGATTTAAATGTTTGGCGGTTTTGTTTAATTCACGAGATTTAAATGATTGGTGGTTTTGTTTCGTTATGAGATTTAAATGTTGGCCGGTTTCGTTTCATTAGGAGATTTAAATGTTGGGTGGTTTTGTTTAGTTCTGAGATTTAAATGTTTGGCGGATTTGTTTCGTTACGAGATTTAAATGTTTGGCGGTTTTGTTTCGTTAAGATTTATATGTCGGTCGATTTTGTTTTGTCACGAGATTTAAATGTTAGGTGGTTTTGTTTCATTACGAGATTTAAATGTTGGGCGGTTTTGGTTCGTTACGAGATTTAAATGTCGGTTGGTTTTTGTTTAGTTCTGATATTTAAATGTCAGGTGGTTTTGTTTCGTTTGAGATTTAAATGTTTGGCGGTTTTGTTTCGTTTCGAGATTTAAATGTTTGGCAGTTTTGTTTTCGTTACGAGATTTAAATGTTTGGCGGATTTGTTTTAGTTCTGAGATTTAAATGTTTGGCGGTTTTGTTTAAATTCTGATTTAAATGTTTGGCGGTTGTTTAAATCACGAGATTTAAATGTTTATGGCGGATTTGTTTAGTCACGAGATTTAAATGTTTGGCGGTTTTGTTTAGTTCTGAGATTTAAATGTTAGGCGGTTTTGTTTAGATTCTGATTTAAATGTTTGGCGGTTTTGTTTTAGATTCTGAGATTTAAATGTTTCGGTTTTGTTTAGTTCACGAGATTTAAATGTTTGGCGGTTGTTTCATATGAGATTTAAATGTTTGGCGGTTTTGTTTCATTCTGAGATTTAAATGTTTGGCGGATTTGTTTAAATCACGAGATTTAAATGTTTGGGATTTGTTTAAATCACGAGATTTAAATGTTTTGGCGGTTTTGTTTAATTCTGAGATTTAAATGTTTGGCGGATTTGTTTCGTTATGAGATTTAAATGTTTGGCGGTTTTGTTTCGTTATGAGATTTAAATGTTTGTGGTTTTGTTTCATGAGATTTAAAAGTTTGGCGGTTTTGTTTCGTCACGAGATTTAAATGTTTGGCGGTTTTGTTTCGTTCTGAGATTTAAATGTTTGCAGTTTTGTTTAGTTCTGAGATTTAAATGTTTGGCGGTTTTGTTTAGATTCTGAGATTTAAATGTTTGCCGGTTTTGTTTCGTTATGAGATTTAAATGTTTGCCGGTTTGTTTCGTTATGAGATTTAAATATTTGGCAGATTTGTTTCGTTACAAGATTTAATTGTAGAAGGCGGTTTTGTTTAGTTAAGATTTAATTGTTGGGCGGTTTTGTTTTTAGTTACATGAATTAAATGTTGGGCGTTTTAGTTGAATTCAGATTTAGATGTCGGTTGGTTTTGTTTAATTACGATATTTAAATGTGTCGGGCGGTTTCATTTCATTCTGAGATTTAAATGTCGGTTGATTTTGATTTCCGTGGCGAGATTTAAATGTAATTCGGTTTTGATTTCTGTTAAGAAATTTAAATTTGCTGGTTTCATTTTCGTTACAAGATTTAAATGTTGGTCGTGTTGTTTCATTACAAGATTAAAATGTTGTTTGTGTTGTTTCATTACGAGATTTAAATGTTGGTCCATGTGTATCGTTCACGAGATTTAAGTGTTGGTTGTTTTTTCTATTACAAGATTTAAATTTGGCCGGTTTTCGTAATTGATTTACATTGAAATGTTCTAATGAGAGATTATTGTTCTAAGAGATTTAAATGTTGGTCGGTTTTGTTCAAAGGGACAGAAAAGCGACCCTCAAAAAGTTTCAAATTCATTTCAGTGTTTGATTTTAACCACTTTTTATTTTTACTTTTGCATGACACGGTGTAGATACGGTGTTTGGTAGCTTGAAGCAAAACTAGTTAAGAGCCACTTATCTAAATCAGTCCTAATTCAGCTTTAAAGAAAGCGGTCAGTCAAATCAAGACGTACAGATGAATCACACTGATAATATAACAGTCAAACCACGCCGAGGCTGCTGGGAGTTTATGAACACACTCACAGATCTCCTGACCTGTGCTCCGCTCCGCTGTTCTGCTGGACGTCAGCGGTCATTTGCATGCTGTGCTTTTCTAGAGGTTATATTTCAGAGTGTGTTGAAACCCCACGGGAACATGAAAACAAACACGTTATCATGCTAGTTAGTGACAGCTTCAGGAGGCTGCGCCGCTCGGATCTGAGATTAAAACGGGTCAAACGCCTCGGGCGCAGAAATGGAGCACGAGAGGAAGGCAGAAAGAGAGAAAGAGATGTCGTCTGGTTCTGAGGGGGGAGCCGTGCGGAGCTTTCATGTCAGAAAACACATTTCTGTGTTTCGTGGATTGAGAAGGGCTGTGAAATGAACACAACACATACTCAAAACACACTGACACTTTTACTGGAACTGTTTCCTGATAAAAAAAATGAAACAAAAACATATATATCTAAAACTTGTCGAAGATTTGCCGGCCCCAAAAAACCCATCAAAAGCCTATTTTGCCAGACCAGTTAACCACATTAGGCTGGTATTATCTGGTTTTCCACAAAGTCGCGTAGCATTTTATACAACACAACACACACACACACACACAACACACACACACACACACACACACACACACACACACACACACACACACACACACACACACACACACACACACACACACACACACACACACACACACACACACACACACACAACACACACACACACACACACACATACACACACACACACACACACACACACACACACACACACACACACACACACACCATCTAACATACTACATTTTATTTTACTTATCCACCAGGTAATTTATAAATATTTCCTCATAGAGACCAAAATGTCCCCACAAGGACAAATTTGGATATTGCCATCTTTGTGGGGACATTTTGTGTCCCCCTTCCGTAGGATTACCAGTCCACACACACACACACACACACACACACTAGTGTTGTGGTAGAACCACCTAAGCCGAGACCAAGACCAGTAGCACTCATAAATTAATCCTAAAAGATTCATATCTTCTGTCGTTGAAATGACTTATATTTAATGAATAGATATAATTAGAAGAGTAAGACACTATAAGCTGCCAATCAAATCACTGACAATAAAATGAATGGCACCAGAAGTTGCATCTGGTGGTACAATTACACCTTCACAAATAATGTTCAGATTAATTTAACATTAAAACATTATTAACTTTTGTTATTTAACATTCACAGAATCATTTATTCAACCGATTTGTTCAAAGGCTGGTTCATTTAATAATAAATTGTTGCGTAAAGCTCTTTAAAATGTAATTTTAATATCAACTTCTTGTTTATTGAGCGTTTGTTAAATCTATATCCTTTGCAATCAGCTTTTATTCTTAAGAAAACACCTCCATTGCTCTTGTGATATTGCTTAATTATATTCAATGGATTTAAATAAAAAAAAACTAAATATCAGAATTTTTAATTTTAATTAATTAAAATGGAAGTGAGTTGTGCAAAACCGAACAAATATCTGCGGTCGAAAATAATCTTAATTCAAAGGAAAAACAAGATCAGCTAACAAAGTTATGAAAACAGTATTTCTAAATGTTCTCTAAGCGTTTATTGGTTATGTGAGCGTTAAGGGAACGTTCTCTGTATAGATTCTTCACATTATGGGATGTTACTTTTGAATATTCTCTGAACGTTCTATACCATTGACATTTAAAAACAGTTACATTACAGAGCGTTCCATGAACAACGTAATTTTGTGTGCTAATGTTTTGAGAACAAAGTCGGATAACTTTGAACAAAAGCGTTCTATTAACGTTTAGCGGAAGAAAAAACGTGTTCATAACCTTGAAGAGAACCTTCACAGAAACGTTATAAAGCGTTCATTAGTTCTCGTTTTAAACATACATTCAATTTAGATTAATTTTTTCGAAAGCGACAATATCTGAAGTAATTTTGCTTCTCCAAGTATTGAGTGTATCTTTGCTTTAACGTTGTTTTAATTCATTAGAAAGCATAACCTCTTTTAAATTCCAACATAACATAAGCTGCTGTGTGCTTCTTTGAAAACGATATGTATTGTAGCGCTATACAAATAAATGTAATTGAATTATAAAACAGCCATTGCTTAAAATGTTCAACTAAAATATGGCCTTTTCAGCAAAGTTGTGCAATTACTCATTTTAGAGAACACAGTATTTGCCAGGTGTTTGGTCACGCATTGCCAGTTAAGCGTGCAGTAAACGGGTCGGTTGTTTTTCCAGCATGTATGTAGAAGCGCTGACGGAGGAGATTCCACCTCATCCTGCTGTTATTGTCTCGATCATCTCCTCTGTCTGTCAGATCAAATCCTCCATCAGTCTTTCCTGACAGTGAGAGAGATGTTACAGGCTCCTGAATCATAGATCAATAGTCACGCTCATATTCTCCATGGGAGGCCATCATAACACAGCTCATTAAAATGGGTTATGTTTGCCTCCATATGCCCAACACACACACACACACACACACACGATGGTGTGGAGTGAGGCATTCACGGCGTTAAGCGTGCCAGGCTGTTCGCTGCACACTTTGATGGAGGCCCATCAAATATTGATATGTTCCCAGCTGTCTTTGTGCTGCCGTTATTTGACATGTCGCAGGCGTCGTCGCTCTTTTAATAACCTTCCCGTGTTTTGTCTTGTTTGTCCCTTCGAGGTGTCTGTAATCTTTTTCCATTATTAATCTGGCAGAACGGAAATGTCACTCCTGCAGGATCTCACTCGCCGTGTTTAATGCGTTCGCTCTCAGCGGGAACAGGTTGCGAGTCTCCCATTACGCTCCACACAATCAGGAATTACCACACGAGATCATGAAAAACATTTTAGAGAAGAATCAATCGTCTATTGTGACTCTCACATCTGATCTGATTACCACAGAAAACTGGTCACACTCCAACCTTGCGCCATTTACAAGGAAAGCATCTCAATAAACATCAGAACACAGGTACAGACACAAGACTTAATGACAAAAACACAACTTCATCCAGCCTACATTGGTTTGCTGGTTCCAAATGTGCCCTAAAACCATAAAAACAGAACGATATACCCTGAATACTGCTATTATTGTGTTGGTCCTCCTTTTGCAGCCCTGATCAGTCCTTTGCCCGTCAAGGCATGGACTTTGCTGTGGTATCTGGCACCAAGATGTTAGCAGCAGATCCTTTAAGTCCTGTAAATTGTGAGGTGGGGCCTTCATGGATCGGACTTCTTTGTTCAGCACATCCCACAGATGCTCGATTGGATTGAGATCTGGGGAATTTGGAGGCCAAGTCAACACCTCAAACACGTGATCATCAGACCAGGCCACCTTCTTCCATTGCTCCGTGGTCCAGTTCTGATGCTCACGTGCCACTGTTGGTGCTTTCGGCGGGGTCAGGGGTCAGCATGGGCACCCTGACTGGTCAGCGGCTATGCCGCCCATACGCAACAAACTGCGATGCTCTGTGTATTCTGACCCCTTTCTATCAGAACCAGCATTAACTTCTTGAGCAGTTTGAGCTCCAGTAGCTCGTCTGTTTGATCGGACCACACGGGCCAGCCTTCGCTCCACACGTGCATCAATGAGCCTGGGCCGCCATGACCCTGTGGCGGTTCTCCACTGTTCCTTCCTTGGAGCACTTTTGATAGATCCTGACCACTGCAGACCGGGAACACCCCACAAGAGCTGCAGTTTTGGAGATGCTCTGACCCAGTCGTCTAGCCATCACAATCTGGCCCTTGTCAAACTCGCTCAAATCCTTACGCTTGCCCATTTTTCCTGCTTCTAACACATCAACTCTGAGGACAAAATGTTCACTTGCTCCCTAATATATCCCACCCACTAACAGGAGCCGTGAGGAAGAGATCATCAGTGTTATTCATGTCACCGGCCTGATCTGTGTAAATTGGCATACCATATCAGCATATTGTTTTGTAGAACATACTAGTTGCCAGGTGTTTGGTTACACAAAGCTGGTTAAGTATCTTAATAAACTTTAAAACAGACATGGTTTAAAGGTACAGACACAAGACTTGATGACAAAACACAACTTAAGCCAGCCTACATTGGTTTCTGGTCCCAAATGTGCCACGAAACCATAATATAGACCAGCGTATTGGGCCAGTTTAAGCTGTTTTGGTTTAACAAAGTCGTGTGGCATTTACAATTTACTAATTTTACACAACACAACTGAAAACATACTGATGGTTAAGCAGTCACTGAACCGTTTCTGATCAAAAAAACTCAACTTAAACCAGCCTAAATGTCTCAAATATGAGCAGTCTAACCAGGGACATATACAATATCAGCATATCGTTTATGAAACATACTATGAGTAAAGATCTATAAAAAGGCAATGCATCGCAAGCATGCTTGAGCTTTCCGTTTAGCTTGGTGTGAGAATTATGGACGGGTTGTGATTTGATTGTGATCTTGATTCGATATTGATTAATTTGGCTAAATATTAGGTACAGTAGGTTAATTTTGAATATCTTAATTTGCGTTCATATGTGTTTGGAACGACACAAGGGTGAATAAATGATAACAATTTTCATTTTTGGGAGTGAACTAACCCTTTAATTTATAGTTTCTCAGAAGCTGGTGGATATTATTGACCTGACTAACAGCAGTTTCTGAATGAGTTTCTGATATTTATGACTTCTGTCTGTAATATCAGGCCGGTGTCATGAGAAATCGAGCCCCCCTCCAGGAAACGGGACTCGTTTAGGACCCCGAGTGATCCCATTGGCTCAACGGACTGAAGAGAATCATCGAGCACTGCCGTTCACCTATAAACATAAGCAAACAGAAACCTAAAGACAGACGTCAGGATGATATCGTCTTCACAAGCCCTGACCTCTGAATGAGCTCGAACGCTGCGATATGAAGATTAATTTGACTCATATGAGAGAAGAGAGGCGAGTCAGCAAACGGCTGGATAAATGACTCTCTCTGAGCTTTAACCAGCGGCGTGATTCTTTCAATCGACTCGAGCGGCTGTGAAAATCCATCAGGGATGGGGTAACTCTGACATAATCGCGTTATATTTCACAGATGTCTGTGTAAGCGATGCGACACTCGATCCAAATCAATGAGGAATACATCACAGAGTTATTATCCCATTAACAGACCTCAGTGGGTCGCACAAACTGACCGAATCACAAGAGTCGATGGACTTGCAGGATGACTTTAATTCTGACAGAAGCAGGGACATTAAAGCAGCTTAGACATGGGATAACGATACATTAAACGTGTTTGATATAAAGTAATTCGGTGAAATTAGAGAGAGAGAAGCTGATGCATGCGAAAGAAGTTGAAACGGTTGCTTTTGAGTGAACCGTAAGGAACTGAAAGGATCTTAATTAAGATTATTTGAAGGATAAAGCAATATTAGTCCTAATTATATACACATTAAACACAAATGATAAAATTTTAAGCACTTGAATGTTAAAAGGAAAATTTACAAACAAATCTTATCAAGATCAGTGAGTGAGTGAATCATTAGATTCGATTTGATTCAAACTGATGAGTCATTTTGATTCAGATATTTGGCTCATTTGTGAGCTTTACATGAACTATCTATGAACTGAAAAAGCTAAATTCCCACCAAAATCTCCAAGCATGTTCATCAGAAGCCAATCCTAAATCTTTGAGTCTCACGTGTTCGTTTTGCAACACTGATGATTCAATTAGAGCCGAGTGAAATGAGCCGAGAGTCTGAAGCTCCTCGTGAAGGAAGTCGACAGTACAGCCTTAACACATCTCTGTGAAGCCCTGAAGGAAGATCAGAAAGATACACATGTCCTGACTGATCCAGGCTTTTACCACAGTAAGAACAAAGTGAGACAACCCGAGGATAGGCCTTCATCAGGGCACTGGCTCTCAGAGGAGCCAGGATTCCCATTCAGGAAGGCGAGCAGAGCTTCAGAGTCCACGATGTTCAGCTCAGATCCACCGCAGAATAATGATGAGACTGAGAGTTTATGACTCCAGAACGCAGGGTTATTATCCTTAACTAAAACCACAAACAAAACTAAACATTTGCATTACTTAAAATAAACATTAACTGAAGTCAAATCTAATATAGCAAACACTTTATATTATTTCAGCATCTGGCAAACTAAGAAAAGAAAATAATAATATAAGATATAATATGAATCTTGAATGCAATGTCACTTTGGATAAAAGCATCTGCCAAATTAATAATAATAAAAAAAAATATATATATATATAATAAAATAAACAGAATAAATTATAAAATAACATAAAGTGAATGTAAATCTTGAATGCAATGTAAGTTGCTTTGGATAAAAGCATCTGCAAAATGAATTATATAATTAAATAAAATTTAAGTTAATATTAAAATAAAATACAAAAGAGTGAATGCAATGTAAGTTCTGCCAATTGCATAAAATAAAATAACATAATAAATAAAATCTAAATTAAATTAAATAAAATTAAACTAAATACAATAAAATTTAGAAAATATAAAAGAATTAATGCAAATCTTGAATGCAATGTAAGATGCTTTGAATAAAATCATCTGCCAAGTGATTAAATTAAATTAAATAATGACATTAAATAAATACATGAGCCTGGAGGAACCATGTGGGAAAATCACAGGAATCTATGGAAGAGATTTCTAAAAGAGTGGTAAATAATGGCTAAATTATAATTGAACTGTTTTTTATATACTGACATTTTATTATTTGTATTGCAGAAATTGCCAACATGCTACTGGACAAGTCTGCAAATGCCACAGAGGAAAATGCATATTTTAGGTTATGATATTCGGTCTATAGGTTCTGCATTAACTTATGCTTTTGATAGCAGCCTGTTCAATTCATTTTCCATTTAGTTAATGGGGTCACGAGAACGCTTCTCTAATCCTGACGAGGACCGCAGGGAATATATTTCCAGGCATGTTTGTCCGCCACATTCTCTCCTCTGCTTCCAGAAAGGACCTGACAGGAAACATGGGATCATCCAATTATAAGCTTCCTCCATTCTGACAGAAGCATGCACAGGGACGCGAGGAGTTCTGCGCAGGTTTAGCATTCACGCATAATCTATATGCAAATGCAGATTATCCCGTCTCTTCCTCCAGCCTGTCCTTGGGCGGCTCACTTTGGCACAATAGGCGGCATGCTGTTATTAGGCTGCCAGAATTGGATAATGATGAACCGTGATCAAATCATTTTAAATTGCATTATAACAAAGCTGCACATTTCCCTAAAGCTGAGACCCGCGGCGCAGGAGAACACTGTCCCGCTGCGTGCCGCTCCGCAGAATTAAATCAGAGATACTGGATCTGGAAGCGTGTGGAAGCTCAATGAAGGAAACATCCTCAAACTCATAAGCACCCCAATGCATGATGGGAGCGTCTGCATGCACACTTTAATTACAGCAGGGGAACGGGACTCGCCTGACTGCATTGTGCCAAGTGTAAAGTTTGGTGGAGGGGGGATTATGGGGTGGGGTTGTTTTTCAGGGGTTGGCCCCTTAGTTCCAGTGAAAGGAACTCTTAATGCTTCACCAAGACATTTTGGACAATTTCATGCTCCCAACTTTGTGGGATCAGTTTGGGGACGGCCCCTTCCTGTCCCAACATGACTGCGCTCCAGTGCACAAAGCGTCGCTCCATAAAGACATGGATGAGCGAGTTTGGTGTGGAGGAACTGGACTGGCCTGCACAGAGTCCTGAGCTCATCCCGATAGAACACCTTTGGGATGAATTAGAGCGGAGACTGCAGCCAGGCCTTCTCAACATCAGTGCCTGACCTCACAAATGCGCTTCTAGAAGAATTCCCATAAACACACTCCTAAACCTTGAGGAAAGCCTTCCCAGAAGAGCTGAAGCTGTTAGAGCTGCAAAGGGTGGCCGACTCCATATTAAACCCTACGGATTGGGAATGGGATGGCATTAAAGCTCATGTGCATGGAAAGGCAGGCGTCACAACACGTTATTTATATTCATAGTTATATATATTGCAGAACATAAGCCTGTCCTGGAAAACACTGGAATCTAAGGAAGAGAGCGTGAAGAGGATTCTAGTAATCGTGTGAGAACTTCTCAAGAGAAATCACACCATAAAAGACTTTCATCGCGCTGAAGATTTCAAGCGTGAGATCCTGAAGAGTCTGGAGAACATCATCAAATCATCCGGGAGCTGAAGAATCCTAGTGTGGCTGTTAACACGGAAAACAGAGAACAAACATCTCACAAATCTTCATCTGATGGAAGAAAAAAAGAAGGGGAAAATGATAAAAACAGAAAGTCTGGTCCCAGCGGAGAGAGTTTCAGCTCTTTGAAGTTCTTTTGCTCAAATATCTGCGAGCGCTGAAGTGAGGCTGGGTTTCTCTGCCATTATACACACAAACTTCACATCATGCCAATGAGCTTTTCTCTCACGGGTGTGTGTGTGTGTGTGTGTGTGTGTGTTTAATGATCTGTTTGTAAGCTGCTGAATGCCACTCATTACAGCCGCTCTCCAAGCTCGCAGTAGTTCATTAGTCTGATGGATCAATATTTGTGTTTGACCTCTTCTGGCCTCCAACAACAGCAGAACGAGCTCTGAATCAAACCATCTGCAGTTACAAGTGCTTCCATACTCTCACCTGATGAATGTCAATGCATGAAGGATTGCTTTCCATATGGCCAATAAACACACACTGCAAAACACAAGGTTCTTCCTCAGTGTTTCTGACTTGTTTTCAATATAAGTTGCTTTGGATAAAATTATCTGCCAAAATAAATAAACACACACACACACACACACACACACACACACACACACACACACACACACACACACACACACACACACACACACACACACACATGTTGTGTTTCCATGTTTTATGGGGACATTCCATAGGCGTAATGCATTTTATACTGTACAAACCGTATTTTCTATCCCCTACACTGCCCCTAAACCTACCCATCACACACACACACACACACACACACACACACACACACACACACACACACACACACACACACACACACACACACACACACACACACACACACACACACACACACACACACACACACACACACACACACACACACACACACACACACACACACACACACACACACACACACACACACACACACACACACACACACACACACACACACACACACACACACACACACACACACACACACACACACACACACACACACACACACACACACACACACACACACACACACACACACACACACACACACACACACACACACACACACACACACACACACACACACACACACACACACACACACACACACACACACACACACACACACACACACACACACACACACACACACACACACACACACACACACACACACACACACACACACACACACACACACACACACACACACACACACACACACACACACACACATGACACACACTACAGAGACCAAGACCAGACCAGCATCTTAAATTAATCACACAAGATTCATATCTTCTGTCGTTGAAATGACTTATATTTAATGAATGAATATAATTAGAAGAGTAAGACACTATAGCGCTGTTACCAATCAAATCACTGACAATAAAATGAATGGCACAGAAGTTGCATCAGAATTGGTACACCTTCAAAAATAATGTTCAGATTAATTTAACATTAAAACATTATTAACATTATTTAACATTCACAGAATCATTTATTCAACCGACTTGTTCAAAGCAGCTGGTTCATTTAATAACAAATTGTTGCCGTAAAAACTCTTTAAAATGTAATTTAATATTAACTTCTTGTTTATTGAACGTTTGTTTAAATCTATATCCTTTGCAATCAGCTTTTATTCATGAAAACAGCTCTCTTGCTCTTGTGATATTGCTTAATTATATTCAATGGTTTAAATAAAAAAAACTAAATATCAGATTTTTTTAAATTTTATTTAATTAAAATGAAGTGAGTTTGTGCTTAAAACCCGAACAAATATCTGCGGTCAGAAAATAATCTTAATTCAAAGGAAAAACAACATCCCAGCTAACCAAAGTTATGAAAACAGTATTTCTAAATGTTCTCTAAACGCGTTTATTGGTTATGTGAACGTTAAGGGAACGTTCCTCTGTATCGTTCTTCACACATTATGGGATGTTACTTTTGAATATTCTCTGAACATTCTGACACAAGTAACATTTAAAAACAGTTACATTACAGAGCCGTTCCATGAACAACGTAAAAACTGTGTTTTTGTGCTAATGTTTTGAGAACAAAGTCCGATAACTTTGAACAAAGCGTTCTATTAACGCTAACGGAGAAAACGTGTTCATAACCTTGAGAGAACCTTCACAGAACGTTATAAGAACGTTCATTCGTTCTCGTTTTAAACATACATTCAATTTAGATTAATTTTTCAGAAAACGACAATATCTGAAGTAATTTTGCTTCTCAAGTGAGTGTATCTTTGCTTTAACCGTTGTTTAATTCATTAGAAAACTGTAAACACCTTTTAAATTCCCAGCTTATAACATAAGCTGCTGTGACGCTGCTTTGAAACGATATGTATTGTGAAAAGCGCTATACAAATAAATGTGAATTGAATTATAAAACAGCCATTGCTTAAAATGTTTCAACTAAAATCATATTGTCTCTGATCAGTAACTTGCACATATAATAAGAGAATTACTAATGTAAAACTCAATGCATTTCATTAAATTCCTATGAAGTTAAAACTCAAATAAATGATGATCTAAACACATATGCAAAGTTGAATTGTTGTCCTAAAAACGATGTTGTTGTTTTTTTTTTAGCTCTTCCAGGTCATAAAGGACCGGATGCATTGGGAGGGTTAGTGTTTAGATGATTGTGCTGGAAAACAACACAAGCACATCATGTTTTGCAGTGAGAAGATCACATTGGTCTCAGATTCAGAGATCTCAAAACAAACTCAAGCGTTTCTCATCAAACGAGACGAGCTGTTGTTTCGCAGACTCAAGAGGATGAGCAACAGTGATTATGAAGGAGCGCACAGACGCTCATCAATCCTCTCTCTGGGGGTTTATTGTTCACGCTGCACCTCAGGAATAATTGGCCGTCCGTCATCGAGAGCAACAGCCCAGCAGATATCTTTATTAAGATCGTTAAACAGATATATCTGATCGTTCGCTAGTGTAATTAGCCTCCGAACATTGCGGCCGTAAACAAGCAGCAGAGATGAAGATGACTGACCTTTAACCTCTGCTAACTAACGTCTGAAAACTCAAACTGTGAAACACAAAATGCCACTTTACAGAAAATGCATTGCATTTTTCACAGAGAGGGAGATTGTGTGCTTATGAATGTTAAACCCAAATGCTCAAAATAATTGGGTCAACTTAAAAAGTTGAATGAAATGAACTTGTATGAGTATTTAGAGCTTCGAACTAGAGTTCACAAAACTGACACATTTTAAGTAATCTGATTTGTTTTGAGTTTTGTAAACCTGTTTCTTTTAATTTAGACTAACTTACATTTATGCAAAACTGGGCTTGGACTTCTATTTCCCAGCATGCTTTGCAATAACACTCAAAAGGAAGAGTGCAATCTAAAATTAAGATTAGTAGTGTTTCATGTTTCGCTATGCTAATTTAGAAGAGATTCTGTTGTGTTTGTTTGTTTTGGTTAATGATCACATTTTATAATCAATAAATTATGGCAGCATATGTTTTAACATTGTATTAACTTATCAAAATAAGTTATACAAGATTCAACTAATTTTTAAGTCAGTTTAATGAATTTATGTTAAAATGACTTAAACATCCAAGTTAATTGTACTTAAAAATGGAAACTTTTTTAGAGTTAAACCTAGCCAAGTTTCCACTTCTCAAAAGGGAGAGTAAATGCTAAAATTAAGTGTTATTTTAATGTTTGTTTTGTGTATGATTAATTAGAGATTATGCGAATTTAGAAGAGTTTCTGTTATTTTTAATTTTTTTGCCATCATGATCAAATTAAATGATCAGTAAGTTATGTTTTACTCATTCAAATAAGTTGAGCAATTTTATTCAAGATTCAGCTGATTTTTTAAGCCAGTTTCATGTCATTTAACTTTTTTTAAGTATAATCAACTTGAATGTTTAAGGCAGGACATGTTTTACTACACGCTAGTTCCCACAACTAAAAATATTTAAGTTGAGATTACATCATAATTTTAAGTTTAATGTATGAATGAGCTTACTCAAATATTTCAAGAGTACAGAATAAAAATATCTTAGTTCTGCTTACTTAAACTTTACATTTCTTAACTCAAAAATGGTGATGCAACAGATTACCCCGAAATGTTTCGAGTTTTGCCGACGTATTCAGGTTTACGGTGCAAATGACTAAAGTTTCAGACCCACGAGCTTCTGGACAAAAGCCTGTACATTCAGCAAAACACATTTTAAAAAGTCTTGACGGTGCAATGAATAAATGTGCAAACGTGCAAAATTAGTAGTTTAGTAGAAAAAGTCCCCTTTAGTAGTAGTGATTCATTTCACTGAATCATGTCCATTTAAAACGAATCGATTCAAAACTTTGATTCAATGAATCATTGTGACATCACTCCGAGTTTCTGTCTGGTTTTACAGCACAAATATCTAAACATTCATAAATCAAGACACATTTACTTTTAAAACATTTGGTTCCCTGCCATAATCTCACGGGTATCTCTGTGGCAATAGCCAACAATACATTGTATGGATATTAAGATCAAGTTCCATGAAGATATTTAGTAAATGTCCCACCGTAAAGATATAAAAAATGTATTATTAGTAGTAATATTCATTGCTATTGAACAACTTTAAAGGAGATTTTCTCAATATTTAGATGTTTTTGCACCCTCAGGTTTTCTTTGCCAAATATTGTCCAATCCTAGCAAACCACACCTGGTGTTCACACACACACACACACACACACACACACACACACACACACACACACACACACACACACACACACACACACACACACACACACACACACACACACACACACACACACACACACACACACACACACACACACACACACACACACACACACACACACACACACACACACCACACACACACACACACACACACACACACACACACACACACACACTAAACACACACACACACACACACACACACACACACACACACACACACACACACACACACACACACACACACACACACACACACACACACACACACACACACTGCTCCTAAACCTACCATCACACACACACACACACACACACACACACACACACACACACACACACACACACACTGCTCCCTAAACACACAC
Organism: Gobiocypris rarus; assembly: GCA_023029165.1. Classification (NCBI taxonomy): domain Eukaryota; kingdom Metazoa; phylum Chordata; class Actinopteri; order Cypriniformes; family Gobionidae; genus Gobiocypris; species Gobiocypris rarus. Next base: position 2,044,349 of record CM040913.1, read on the forward strand.
ACACACACACACACACACACACACACACACACACACACACACACACACACACACACACACACACACACTGCACACACACACACACACACACACACACACACACACACACACACACACACACACCCATCACACACACACACACACACACACACACACACACACACACTGCCTTCCCCTGGCTACCATACACACACCTAGTCTTCACACACACACACACACACACACACACACACACACACACACACTGGTGTGTTCACAGACACACACACACACCTGCCTCTAGATCATCTACATCTCATCATAACACACACACACACACTGTTCACACCTGTTTTAAGCACAAACTCACTTCATCTGATGATCTTTTCTCGGTTATCTATGCTTCTGCAGTAAATGTTCTTGATTTGAGAGTGTTTAGATGTTTGTGCTGGAGATGGAGACAGAAACACTGAGGACGAAGCTCATGTTTTGCAGTGCTGTCGAGTGTAACCCTCCAGAGGTCCGTGGGTTCAGAGAGAGCGTTTGATTCTGAAGACGAAGCGCTTAAACACTTTCTGAACCCTTCAGTGTTTGGTCCGCAGGGACCGTTGAGGAAACAGGTTTCATTCTCCTGGGGAATTCTGTGAAAGAACATAAACTCTATCAGAAATGAAATCGGACGCGGCGTCGCCTGAGAAAAGCGAGATTATGAGATTTTCCTGGAGTAAACGCGACGAGATGTGTAAACTGAGGGAAGCGAGCGCTGATTTCTCCAGAGATGTTTCTGAGGATAGTTTCTCAGCGCTGAGGCTTTATTCCCGGGTCACTTCACAGCCGTCCGCTTTATAAATCGGGTAAATACCACAGACAAGACTTCAATTTGAGGTGAAACGCCTGAGGGCAGAGTGCATTACTAACATTTATACTCGACCCGCATGAGATCTCAGGACACTGATCTGAGGCCTGAATTTAAGAGCCATGTGTTTGATATGGATTACACAGGTGTGTTTCAGCCGGACGCAGGTCTCATGTTCACCTCCAGCTCCTCAGTGTTTAAATATCAAATGCACTGGAGCATCTGTTCACACACACACGCACGCACGCACGCACGCACGCACACACACACACACACACACACACACACACACACACTACCCATCACAGGAGACTGCACAGTTTACTTTCTGTGATAAAAACTCATCCTGTGTGATTTATAAGCATTTTGAAAAGTGAGGACATGGGGAACGTCCTCATATTTCACCCTCTTTTTGTAATACCTGTGTCATACCCATGTCATTATACACATTTGTGTCCTGATATTTCACGAAAACATGCACACACACACACACCGTTTTCCTCACGGGGACCAAAAATGTCCCCACAAGGACAAAAATTTGGATATTGCCATCTTTGTGGGGACATTTTGTCCCCATACCGTAGGGATTACCAGTCCACACACACACACACACACACGCACACGCACACACGCGCACGCACACGCTCACGCTCACGCGCACGCGCGCGGCGCACGCGCACATGCGCCACGCTCACGCCACGCTCACGCACACGCACACGCACACGCACTCACGCACGCACGCTCGCCGCACGCACGCACGCACACACACACACACACACACACACACACACACACACACACACACACGCACACACGCTCACGCTCACACACGCGCACACACACACACACACACACGCTCGCTGCCACACACACGCACCACACACACACACACACACACACACACACACACACACACACACACACACACACACACACACACGCACACACACACGGTTCTTGTGGATTCAGGTAATAATATACAGATTCAGTGTATATACACGGGCACTAATTGTTTAATGGTCTAAAGATCAAAGACTGCTGTGTGATAGATTTTACCTGAACCTGATAGCTGGAGTGCAAACTTAAAGTGAGTACAAGTTCATATCAATATTCATTTACAAAGCTTGAAAAAAAGATTATATATGATTATACTGTAAGCCTCAATGCATCAAGTACTGGTTTATTTTATCATCAACACATGGCAAATACATATAAACCACAAGTTGTAGTGCATTTAGAGTAAGATGTGATGCATTCAATCACCAACAAAAATATTATATATATAGGTTTTAGTGCGACAAGAGCAACAAAATGCCAATCTAAAGTCATCAAATATCTTGCCTCACCAGAATCTAATAACAAAAGCACTGATTGTAACCATAACATATGGTTCATAAGGGCAGATCCAACACTGAACACAACATCCCTGACACACTCTAGCTCTCTCTCTTCTCTTTCAATGTCTGAGCTCTCTTCCACCCTTAGTCCTCTCTCTTCACCTCTTCACTCGCTTCATGCTGTATTTCTTCTGTCTCATCACCTCTATCTCTTTGTCATCCATTTCTATATTCCTTTCTTCCACCACTCCATCTTCTCTGCTGCGCTCCACAACTTCATTAGTATGTATAGATGTTTCTGTCTCATCTGCACCTTCCACTCTCTGATTTCCTTTTTCTTTTAGGTTTAAAAAAACTCTTCGTTTAGTATCCCGCAAGACGTAACAAAAAGTACAAAGTTTAGACTTTCTAAATGCACACTACACTCAATAGTTTTAAAGTTAAAGTTTTTAAATCGTTAGTAAAACATTACACCAGGAGCGGCGCGCGCTGTTGTGTTTTCACATATGCCGCGTTTGCAGTGCGCAACTGATCTGCGGTTATACTACAAACACAACATTTATTAATTATTTTTATTTACAAATCCAAACGTTACTGAACATGATGGCATGTCAAAATTGCAATACACTGTTTTATAGATGTCACGTTAAACGCACTAGGCCTACATTTAGCCTAAACAACGTTTTAATCATTAAGCCTACTTTATATTTATAGCATAGTACTTTAGATGTATATTATGTAATATTACGAATATTACGCAAGTGGCAAAATATTTAAACATTGGTTTATGTTAAACAAAAAAATTTTACATTAAAATTTACAATTGACAAAAAAATTCTAGTCTTTTCTTTCATTTTTAAATATTTTTACAAGAAATCCTGCAGGTCATAAAAACGTTGTTTCTCCTCCTCCAAGAAAGAACGAGTGCTCTCCATTATGTGTCCTTGTTTACTTTATGATTTCGTTTTCCTTGCTTTAGCCTACTCGAAGCCGTTTCATGTGTTACTTTGAAACAGAGTAGACTTTACATTACATGCATCTGTGGTAAAATTAGGCCTACTAGATTTTCAGTTCAATACATGTTTATCTTATTGCGAACAAAGCCCTCATTTTAATTCAGCGCGTGCAGTACAGCAAAAAACAGAGGAAAAAAACACAGGGAAAAAATATATACGCACTGCAAACGGAGTATGTGTGAAACAGGCGATAGAGTCATCTATTCGTGATAACGCTAGTTGTGTTGCTGATCACTAAGTGTCATTTGTTTGGACTACTACACAATAATAGAAAGACGTGTTTTCTTGCTTTTTTTTGCCACCCCATGCCACCCCGGTAGATCCGCCCCTAACCTAACCCTAGCCCCCTTGCTCTAGTAGTGACATCAATGAGGATAAAATCATACGTGGATACCCGGAGCTGTACGACACATCTTCAGACTTTATAGAAACAGGAATAAAAGGATCTTGCTTGGAAGAAAGTGAGTGAGGAGGTCGGACAGTCTGGTACGTTGTTAAAAGCGCTCGTTACTCAGTTTGAGCGATGCATCGGGTGATTTCAGGGTGACTGGGACACTTTTAGCCATTGATATGACTTGGGAAAAGTGTCCCAATCACTCTGGATTCCCCCTATGGACACTACAAGCTAGCTAAAGCCGGATTGAGCTTATTCGCCATATTTTAAAACAATCCATGTCAGCCATTTCACAAGGAGACGAGCCGCCGGGCGGAAGCCCCTCCCATGATGCGAGTTCGCATCAGTTGTAGTGAATGTCATGCGCTAATGAAGCGAATAAACTCAATGTTCAAGCGTCCAACTACACGGGAATAGCGTGATGTATTCGCGTCTGGTGTGAAGAGCACCTGCGTCGTGAGACATCAAAGTTTGTCCTCAAACTTTACTCATCTAGTTGGCCATTTGCAGCTTTAAATACTAGTTTTTTCAAAATGCATTTTTCCAGACTGCTTTGAATCAGCATGAATCTGTTAATTGAGAAAACAGTATTTATCTAGTTTTATCAATCAGTTAAAATGCATGAGATTTTTATATTGTGCGTTTAAAACACACATTCACACATTTAATCACATTCAGTTTGAATGGATGCAATTTAGGCCTAAACTCTCTTCTCTACATTGGCATATCCGGCACACAGTGGCTGCACTATGATGAATGAATAACAGACCGGTTCATTGCGATCGTGTCTCCTCGGTTCTGAAGGTCCGGCCGACGTGAATAACGGTCACTCGAGCAACAGGAAGGGCCTGTTTGTGGGTCGCTTACATTTCTCATGAATATTCAATGAGCGTCTGACAGAGAGTTTAAATAAACATGATGCAAAGCCTTGTGGGAGAAACACCGTGCGATCTGGAAACGAGAGTCTGAATACTTTATGTCTGGGAGGAAGAGACATGTTTGTGTCTAGCTTTTAATCGGATTGGGAATATATTAATTGCGGATGTCCTCTCGGTTTCCTCATGCTCAGCGTAACTTCATTTGTCTCTAACATCATTAACTGAACTTGGACAACCTGGACGGAGGTCTGCTACCGACCCCGAGCTCTGTCACTGGATTTCATCTCATTCTCGGAGAAACAAACACATGATCCGATGATACGAACGATAACTGCTGAGATATTAATAACTGTATTATGGTGTCTGTCGTTTTAAATGCTTGAGCACTTTAGAGCATGGTGGATTCTGATTGGCTGTCTGTGTTTTTATCGTTCATCAGCTGGTAAAACATTAGAAACTAATTGCGAATTTACATTTTACAATTATTTTTTTATCGCAATTTATTTTTTTCCCACCACAAATAAAAAAGAACTGGTCTCAGAACTGCGACTTTTTATCTGACAATCAGACTTTTTTTTCCTTATAGTTGCGAGTTTATTTTACAATTCAGAATTGAGTTTATGTCTCACAATTCTGAGTTTTTCCTCAATGTTTTTTTTTAGTTTCCACCACAAAATAAAAGTAATTGCGTCTTTTGTATCTTCAGATCTTTTTCTCACAATTGCAACTTTACATCTTGCAATTCAGTTTCTGCCACAAAAAAATTAATTTAATTGTGACTTAATTCGGACTATTAAAAATTCGGACTATTTTCCTTGCAGTGGTGAGTTTATATCTTGCAATTTCACCCTTCGCTGGGAATTTGATTGACAAGCGATCTGACCAATCATTATCCGCCATCCGCCGAGTCCGCCATTTTTTGTCCGACAAAGCAGTCAAGAGTTGTTTTTATTGTTCATCAGCTGGAAAAACATTGCGATAACCATCCAGCGATATCGTTTCTCTGTGCCGTTATCAGTATAGTTGTGCTTCAGATGTCCTTATTCTCACAGAATTACTGATTATTAAAACTTTATTATTGTAGGAGCTTGTTTTCGCCACAAAATAAAAAATAAAAAAGGTGATTGCGACTTTTATCTTTTTAATAATTTTTTCTTGCAATTTATTTTTCACCACGAAATGTTTTTTCTCCGAATTGCGTTTATATCTCGCAACTTTAAAGCTGACATAATTCTCACAATTCTGAGGGTTTTTTTTGTTTCGACCATGAAATAAAATAAAAATATAAAAGGTAACAAGACTTTTTTTTATCTCAAATTTTTTTCTCAGACCTGCAATTGCGAGTTTAAATCCCATTCTCTGTATTCTGAGTTTACATCCAGTTCAGTTTTTGTTTATTTCATAACAGAAAATATAAAAATAAAAAAGCTTTTTTTTTTTACTTTTTTTTGCTCACAGTTGTGTTTATATGTTATAAACTTGCAATTGCAAGTTTACATTTCACAATTATTTTCTTCTCCCACCACGAATAAAAAAGAAAAAAGGTATTTACAACTTTTATGTCTCATAACTGCGGCTTTTTATCTGAAAATTCAGACATTTTTCCTCATAGTTGCAAGTTTATATCTTGCAATTTAGAGAAAAAATGTCATACAAGTCTAAACTGTGAGATAAAGGTGGCAACTACCTTCGAGTTATTCCGTGGCACAAATAAGTCTCCATATATCGAGCATTATGCATTGGTTCAGGCAGGCCATGTAGTCAAGCTATCAGCTGATTGGAAAAATCCCAACCCGCCCGTATCAGCTGATCCTATTCTCATGCACTTAATTGGCAACTCTCAAACAGGGCACCTTACTTAAGCATCGCTTCAGTTCAATCTGCTGCACGCTGCTTTGCAACCCACCTCCTCCCCAGCTCCTCCTTAAACTGTGTTTAACTTAATCAATGTCATTCTGTTCTCAATGGGGGTTTCTCTGCCCTCCCAGCTTAACAAATGGGAGGTTGTCCCCAGAATCTGCTGCTGTTCCCTGTCTTGCATCTTCATGGAGCTCATGTAAAGGATGGGGAATTCAGAGCCATATCGCCAAACGTAAATTTTATGCAAAATATGCCAATTGACTAAAAGTTTGTCTATGGTGTTTTTGATGTAAGTGGACGTGACTGAAATATGATTAAAGTCCTGGCTGTTGTTGTGAACGGGCCTTTATCACAGAATCAGATGTTTCTGCCACACATGGACAGACTCCAGTGGGATATCACACTTGCTCCTCTGATATTTGCTCTCGACTGTGAACGAGTCTCTTCATCAGCACATCTCGTTCTGCTCGTATGGCTCTCCTTCTCCTCAGTCCAGCTCTCAATGAGCTGCGTAACTATCAGACGGCGGTAAATGTCAGCGGTGATGTGGGAGAATGTCAGAACGTCTCAGATGTTAATTAAATCAGAGATGAAACGGTCGCCTTGAGAAAAACGAGTGCTGCAAACTTTCATTTCACTTTGATTTGCTAACGGCCCTGACGAGATATTTTACGTCCCTGAAGTCTTATGGTAAAATCAACCCTGTTCATTTTATTTCATGATATGACTCGACCCAACTGATATGATTTTGAACTTTAGAAACATGGTTTAGTTTGACTCACATCTGGTTTAACTGGTGACACGTGCCCAGTAAAAAACTGTTTGGTGAGATAATAAGGTCTTATTTGTTTGCATTAGTCAATAATTTTATCTCATAAAACTTATATTTGATCACAAAGGTGACATATTGAAGTTTTTTCGTATACGTTTTAAAATAGCTTGAATGTAACTCTACATCATTGCTTCATTTGGTATACGCAGATACATGAATATGCAAATGAGCCGCCTCCACTCACTCATACAGGCTTGATGTTTTTTGCATTGCTTTTTATGTATCGCTCTCTACAACGTCGGACACATAACGGTTGACTACGTTATCAAACAGATAATAATGTGTTGCTAATGTATCACAGACCATTTTCCTGTTTGCCTCTGACAGGTGAAGTGACTAACACAGATGATCTCTTCCTCACCTGTTAGTGGGTGGGATATATTAGGCAGCAAGTGAACATTTTGTCCTCAGAGTTGATGTGTTAGAAGCAGGAAAAATGGGCAAGCGTAAGGATTTGAGCGAGTTTGACAAGGGCCAGATTGTGATGGCTAGACAACTGGGTCAGAGCATCTCCAAAACTGCAGCTCTTGTGGGGTGTTCCCGGTCTGCAGTGGTCAGGATCTATCAAAAGTGCTCCAAGGAAGGAACAGTGGAGAACCGGCCACAGGGTCATGGCGGCCCAGGCTCATTGATGCGTGTGGAGCGAAGGCTGGCCCGTGTGGTCGATCAAACAGGAGCTACTGGAGCTCAAACTGCTCAAGAAGTTAATGCTGGTTCTGATAGAAAGGGCTCAGAATACACAGAGCATCGCAGTTTGTTGCGTATGGGGCGGCATAGCCGCTGACCAGTCAGGTGCCCATGCTGACCCCTGACCCGCCCGAAAGCACCAACAGTGGCACGTGAGCATCAGAACTGGACCACGCGGGCAATGGAAGAAGGTGGCCTGGTCTGATGATCACGTGTTCTTTTACATCACGTGGATGGCCGGGTGTGTGTGCGTGGCTTACCTGGGGAACACATGGCCCCAGGATGCACTATGGGAAGAAGGCGAGCCGGCGGAGGTGATGCTTTGGGCAATGTTCTGCTGGGAAACCTTGGGTCCTGCCATCCAAGTGTCTTTGGTTCACTGCAGTTTTAGCATGGTACCGTTGCCACCTGTTCAATAAATCCATTCCTGATATTTCTTCACTACCAAATATTCCACGCTCAACTGTTAAAGGGATTGTAACAAAGAGGAAGCGATTGGGAACAACACCACAAAGTTTTAGGCCACATAAAATCCCAGAGCGGGGTCAGCGCATGCTGAGGGTCACAGTGCGCAGAAGTCACCAACTTTCTGCAGAGTCAATCGCTCCAGACCTCCAAACTCCTGTGGCCTTCAGATGAGCTCAGGAACAGTGCGGAGAGAGCTTCATGGAATGGGTTTCCATGGCCGAGCAGCTCATCCAAGCCTTACATCACCAAGAGCAATGCAAAGCGTGGGATGCAGTGGGGTAAAGCACGCCACCACTGGACTCTAGAGCAGTGAGGCGTGTTCTCTGAGTGACCAATCACGCTTCTGTCTGACCATCCCATGGGCGTGTCTGGGTTTGGGGGTTGCCAGGGAACAGGACTCGCCTGACTGCATTGTGCCAAGTGTAAAGTTTGGTGGAGGGGATTATGGGGTGGGGTTGTTTTTCAGGGTTGGCCCTTAGTTCCAGTGAAAGGAACTCTTAATGCTTCACCAAGACATTTTGGACAATTTCATGCTCCCAACTTTGTGGGAACAGTTTTGTGGACGGCCCCTTCCTGTCCCAACATGACTGCGCTCCAGTGCACAAGCGTCGCTCCATAAAGACATGGATGAGCGAGTTTGGTGTGGAGGAACTGGACTGGCCTGCACAGAGTCCTGACCTCATCCCGATAGAACACCTTTGGGATGAATTAGAGCGGAGACTGCGAGCCAGGCCTTCTCGTCCAACATCAGTGCCTGACCTCACAAATGCGCTTCTAGAAGAATTCCCATAAACACACTCCTAAACCTTGAGGAAAGCCTTCCCAGAAGAGCTGAAGCTGTTAGAGCTGCAAAGGGTGGGCCGACTCCATATTAAACCCTACGGATTGGGAATGGGATGGCATTAAAGCTCATGTGTGTGGAAAGGCAGGCGTCCCAACACTTTTGGCAGTATAGTGCATGTTTATTCTGCTGACCTGCAGGAAACCGCAGTCATTTTAACAGTAAAGCTGGTGTGTTTCATTAACTGACACGTCAAAATCACCCGTCATTATAATATTTCTAGCAGCAGCTGATTCCCCTCAAACGCTTGTGTGTCTATGGCCGTCAATTCCTCAACATCTTTAAGTGCTGTCCATCAGGGAGCAGGTTTCAATTAAAACGGGAGATCTTATCAGCAGGGGATTCACCCAGAGGCTGTGATTCCACTTGGGAATTGATTACCTCTCCCGTCTGCATAGACGTGCCTCTGGGTGAATCTGAGAAGAAATCTGAGAGGAAATGTAATATTTGAGCTCTGAATCACTCACTGTTACTACAGCTAATAGTTAACATTAGTGTGTGTGTGTGTGTGTGTGTGTGTGTGTGTGTGTGTGTGTGTGTGTGTGTGTGTGGACTGGTAATCCCTACAGTATGGGGACAAAATGTCCCCACAAAGATGGCAATATCCAAAATCCTTGTCCTTGTGGGGACATTTTTTGGTCCCCATGAGGAAAACATCTTATAAATCACACTAAGTGATGTTTTTTGAAAATGTAAAAATGCAGCATGTCTCCTGTGATGGGTAGTGTGTGTGTGTGTGTGTGTGTGTGTGTGTGTGTGTGTGTGTGGATTAGGGGCAGTGTGTGTGTGTGTGTGTGTGTGTCGTCCTGCAGTGTTTGTGACATGAATGATTCCTCGGATCACGTGTGCTTCTACTAGAGTGATGATCAGACACAACATTTTCACCTGCTGGACTTTGCACAGGCAATTTGTAAAACATGTCATTTTTGGTGAAATGAATGTTAATTTCACTCTCTCTGAGAAAATCAAAATCAATCAAAGATCTACAGTCTCAATCGACTGGAGGAAATGGAGACCTTTTATTTCCCAAAGCCTCCATCACGCTCCCGTCTCACAGTCGAGTCCTGGAGCGCACATAAATACCCCTGATGGCTGAGTGAGGAGGGGACGGACGGCCAGCTGAAATGAGCTGCGAAACGCCTGTGAAATGAAAAGGATGTTTGAGTGATGAGCTTCATCACAGAGACCCTGAACACAGCAAACACAGACTGTGCTGCTCTCGGCATGCCCTTCATCACAGAGACCCTGAACACAGCTAACACAGACTGTGCTGCTCTCGGCATGCCCTTCATCACAGAGACCCTGAACACAGCTAACACAGACTGTGCTGCTCTCGGCATGCCCTTCATCACAGAGACCCTGAACACAGCTAACACAGACTGTGCTGCTCTCGGCATGCCCTTCATCACAGAGACCCTGAACACAGCTAACACAGACTGTGCTGCTCTCGGCATGCCCTTCATCACAGAGACCCTGAACACAGCTAACACAGACTGTGCTGCTCTCGGCATGCCCTTCATCACAGAGACCCTGAACACAGCTAACACAGACTGTGCTGCTCTCGGCATGCCCTTCATCACAGAGACCCTGAACACAGCTAACACAGACTGTGCTGCTCTCGGCATGCCCTTCATCACAGAGACCCTGAACACAGCTAACACAGACTGTGCTGCTCTCGGCATGCCCTTCATCACAGAGACCCTGAACACAGCTAACACAGACTGTGCTGCTCTCGGCATGCCCTTCATCACAGAGACCCTGAACACAGCTAACACAGACTGTGCTGCTCTCGGCATGCCCTTCATCACAGAGACCCTGAACACAGCTAACACAGACTGTGCTGCTCTCGGCATGCCCTTCATCACAGAGACCCTGAACACAGCTAACACAGACTGTGCTGCTCTCGGCATGCCCTTCATCACAGAGACCCTGAACACAGCTAACACAGACTGTGCTGCTCTCGGCATGCCCTTCATCACAGAGACCCTGAACACAGCTAACACAGACTGTGCTGCTCTCGGCATGCCCTTCATCACAGAGACCCTGAACACAGCTAACACAGACTGTGCTGCTCTCGGCATGCCCTTCATCACAGAGACCCTGAACACAGCTAACACAGACTGTGCTGCTCTCGGCATGCCCTTCATCACAGAGACCCTGAACACAGCTAACACAGACTGTGCTGCTCTCGGCATGCCCTTCATCACAGAGACCCTGAACACAGCAAACACAGACTGTGCTGCTCTCGGCATGCCCTTCATCACAGAGACCCTGAACACAGCAAACACAGACTGTGCTGCTCTCGGCATGCCCTTCATCACAGAGACCCTGAACACAGCAAACACAGACTGTGCTGCTCTCGGCATGCCCTTCATCACAGAGACCCTGAACACAGCTAACACAGACTGTGCTGCTCTCGGCATGCCCTTCATCACAGAGACCCTGAACACAGCTAACACAGACTGTGCTGCTCTCGGCATGCCCTTCATCACAGAGACCCTGAACACAGCTAACACAGACTGTGCTGCTCTCGGCATGCCCTTCATCACAGAGACCCTGAACACAGCTAACACAGACTGTGCTGCTCTCGGCATGCCCTTCATCACAGAGACCCTGAACACAGCTAACACAGACTGTGCTGCTCTCGGCATGCCCTTCATCAGCCTGGAGCTCTGACAGGATCAGAAACATACTACATTTGTTTATTTTTATATTTTTTTGTAATTTTTATTGTTTTGTTTTTTTAGGCATATTTCTATTTTCCAATTATGTTTTAATTTAAGTTAAAGTTTTAGTATTATTATTCCTATTGGTTTTTTATTTGAGTATTTATATTTAGTCTTTTGAATAATTTATAACATGCATATTTATATTTTGAATTTATATATACATTTTAGCTCAAGTTTTAATTATTTTTATTAGCTTTTTTAAACGTAAATGTATATTTTATATTAATTTGAGTTAAGTTTTAGTATTTTTATTTTTGCCATATAAAAAAAATATTCAAACAAAAAACTAATAGAAATTACAAAAATATAATTTCTATTAATTTTTTTCTTATGTATTTATATTTGAATTGTAAAGTTTTAGTTTATTTTGTCATTTTTAATTTAGTTTGTTTTAGTAGTTTTTAACATGCATTTACAATTGAATTTTAGTTTTAGTAGTTTTGTTGTGATTTTTTTTATTCGTTTTTTGTTTCAGTAATTTTTTTAATGAATATTAATATTTTTCAAATTATTTTTTAAGTTTAGTTTAGTTTAGTTGAAGTTTTAGTGTTTATTTTATTTTTACGTTTTGTCAATTTTATTAGTTTATGTTGTTTGATTTACAATTTTTATAAGTATAAAAAATAAAAATATAAAAATATAAGTATATATACAAGTATATTTATATTTTAATTTTAGGTAAAGTTTAAGTATTTCATTTTTTGTATTAGTTTTTAAAAAAGTATAAGTATATATATATTTTCTATTTCTATTTTAATTTTATTTAAGTTTTAGTATTTTTTAAGTTTTGTGTTTTTTGTGTTTTTTATTAGTTGTTTTAAAATGTAATTATTTATATTTTTCATACAATTTTTATTATTTTGTTAGTAAGTTTTGTTTTTGTTATTTTATCATTTAGATTTTTGGGTTTAGTCATTTTTATATTTTTTTTAAATAAAATAAAATAAATTTGCTTGTTATATATATATATATATATATATATATATATATATATATATATTTAGGAGTTTTCTTTACGATAATAACCCTGAAGGTCTTGTCATATTAACACAGGCAGTTCATGAGTGTATGAGATGAACGAGTCGAGCCTGCAGTCTGCGACTCCTCAATAAATAAACTCACGTCTGTGTGCCGAATCCGCTCGGAGAATCCTCACACGTGTGTATGATGGGAACACGAGTCTGCAATAATTGGAAAACAAGCTTCCCTCCAGGCCGTGCCGATCCATCATTCCGGAGACGGGCATTAGAGTCACTGGGAAACAATTAACCACAGCAGATCAGGTGAGAGAGATGAAGGATGGCTTCATTAACTCGGGCCTCGGGCCGAGAGAGCGCACTGACCACCATCAGCAGAAGAGCAAGCGCTTCTCAAGGACTTGTGCTGATCATTAAACTCATAATCAACATCCTTATCAACACACATATTTATATTTTAAATGAAATATTTCTCACTTTGTACTGCATTTTTGACTCACCTCAGAGACTCACCTGCATTGCTCCACACTGTAGAGGCGTGTGTGACGGGTCAGATCACACTGAGAATGTGCCGTGTGTGTGTGTGTGTGTGTGTGTGTGTGGTATTGGTTCAGTGATACGGGCCTCAGAAACACCAGATGCCTCGTCTGGCAGGAGCCGCGGACACACGGAGGGCTGGAGAACACATCGGCTCCTTCATCTCCTGACATGTGTTCTTCCTCAGTGTTGCTTCCCAGAACACGACTCATCCATACACACGACTCCCAATCCCAGCCCAGCTCTGAGCCAGAGGGCATGTCTTCAGCTAACCTCACATGAGCCATAAAGATCAACGTGACAGTCATCTCAGTCCAATTACGGAGAATACGAGATCCCACCGGATGGAAACTGCAGGACACTCACACAATGACTCAAACAGCATCTCGCTGTGGCTGGAGCCGATCATGATCTGAATATGAAGCGCTTCTGTGTTCATTAATGATGAGAATGACTGACAGGCGTTTAATATCCATCTCAACATGTCAGAGATGTCATGCGTCCCCTTCAGCCAATGGAAACGCTCCAAAGAGAGAGACACGTGACATCATCTCTCTCTCCGGTCAGCCTCGTCAAATCAAAAACAACCCTGACCGCTCCAGTTTCTGCTGGGATTCTGGCAGCTCATCGTTACCCAGACTGCTCCGGGGTTTCCAGCGTCCGGGTCTTTGCTTTAGCTCATGTCTGAGCTCCATCAGTGGTGTGATTCTGCAGTGAGTCCGTCGCCATCTCAACCAACCGCTCATCCATCCATCATCCATCCATCCCTCCACCCATCCATCCATCCATCCCTCCACCCATCCCTCCATCCATCCATCCCTCCACCCATCCCTCCATCCATCCATCCCTCCACCCATCCATCCATCCATCCATCCCTCCACCCATCCATCCATCCCTCCATCCATCCATCCCTCCATCCATCCATCCCTCCACCCATCCATCCATCCATCCATCCCTCCACCCATCCATCCATCCATCCATCCATCATCCCTCCACCCATCCATCCATCCACCCTCCATCATCCCTCCACCCATCCATCCATCCCTCCACCCATCCATCATCCCTCCACCCATCCATCATCCCTCCACATCCATCCATCCCTCCACCCATCCATCATCCCTCCACCCATCCATCATCCCTCCACCCATCAATCATCCCTCCACCCATCCATCCATCCCTCCACACATCCATCCATCCCTCCACCCATCCATCATCCCTCCACCCATCCATCCATCCCTCCACCCATCAATCATCCCTCCACCCATCCATCATCCCTCCACCCATCCATCATCCCTCCACCCATCAATCATCCCTCCACCCATCCATCATCCCTCCACCCATCCATCATCCCTCCACCCATCCATTTATCCCTCCACCCATCCATCATCCCTCCACCCATCAATCATCCCTCCACCCATCCATCATCCCTCCACATCCATCCATCCCTCCACCCATC
>CM040913.1:2064195-2139195 GCA_023029165.1 Gobiocypris rarus
AGACGCTCACACACACACACACACACACACACACACACACACACACACACACACACACACACACACGGTTTATCAACATCAAGATATAAGGTTTAAAATCTTTGTATATATGATAATGCATGTTTTAAAGGATTGTCTGATTCCATCAGAAGTGATAATACTCTTCAGTGAATTGTTTTCAGGTTGTAAAGCGTATGTGACTCTGGGCCTGACCCTGAAGAGTGTGCGTCTGATGCGGGTCATGTTCATCAGCATCACTCCGGAGTTCACCCCGGTCGGCCCGTAGTACGGGTGTCGGGCGAAGCGGTTGTACCAGCCGATCCGCGGCTCCTCGTGCTCGGGGGCCATGGCGGCCACGTGACTGCTGTTGAACTCCGACAGGAAGCTCCAGACGTCCTCCACCGGCCGCAGGAACAGGATATCCGTATCCACGTACAGCACAGAGTCCACCTGCTTCAGGATCAGCTGAGACAGCGGGAGCAACATCAGCACGCTCTCCATTACACACACACACACTTCACAGGTGTGTCACATCATCCAGCAGAAATCATTCTCATATGAGGATCTGATGCTCAACAAACGAATATGATTATTATCAGTGTTTCTCAGGATTCTTTGATTAGACCACAGAATCAGAATAAATGTGTTTACCGTCAGCTTTGATCAGTTTAACACTAGTCCATATTGAGATTTGATTGGTTGTACAGATCTACTTCTGATTTATTAGTTCAGAAATGGCCATATTTGAGTGTAACGCTCAGGGTGAAGTAGTGTTGTCACGATACCAAAATTATGATTCGATACGATACCAGACTAAAATACCTCGATACTGAATCGATCAAAATACCACCCAGTAAAAGTAATTGAATAATATGACAACAGAACTTATTAATCATAGTTTTATTAAATTTTTTAACTAAAAACTCACTTGTCCAGCATTTTCCCACCCTGGTTTTTGACCATTTCTTCTAATTATTTTATTTTATCTTTGTTTTTAAAAATAAGCTAAAAATGCAAATTACAAACAATATCACAAACACAGTGCTTTATTTTTCAGCTATAGGTTTATTTAACAGTATAGCAAGTAGGGATGCTCATATTGACCGTTTAACCATTAACCGATAGTAAGAATTTTGACCGATTAATACTATCAGTTAAACGGTTTAAAGGTTTTTATTAATTTTTTTGCTGTATGGTTAAAGAAAAATATGCTGTATTTGTTAACTCACGGAGCGCATCGACACTTGCAACCACTCGTCTCTGCAGACATATTTCACAAAATTAAGCAATGGGAAAGAAGCCGACTATGTGGGACCAGAAAGGGCGACGAAGTTACTTGCAAAATATGCTACGCGGTATTAATATACAGCAGTAGTACAAGCTCGAGACTGGTGGGAAGCAAATGAAAGGCACTTTCTAAGGCTGGCCGCTCTATCGAGGCGTTATCTCTGTATTCCCAGTGCCATCTGAATCCTTAATGCCTTTTGTCGTGTGGTTTTGGTCAAGTTTACTAAAGTAAACTTTGCCACGTATTGATGGTTTATTGAACAATTACTCAGAGTTGCCCTCTGTTGTTTCAAAGAACAGTAACGTAAACACTTCCTCAGACACAGGCGAGCGCAGTCAGCGGAGGCTCACACTGCGGAGACAGGACGAAGTATAAACCAGGCTTTCTGCCGCGGGTGACGGTCTAACCCACATCATCTACACATGTTACTTTAACTCTTACCCCATTCACTTAACAGCCCTTAATTGTTCGTTCGTGGACAAATGTGGGCATGGAGGTCTCAGGTGTGATCACATTTTTTATTTATTATAAATGTTATATCACTGTCTTGATAAAATTTATACTATCCATTTATGGTGTTTTTAATTTATTTTTGCAGTATTTGAATTTATTTACTCCTAAGAGTACCACATTTTCTATGTAAATTATGTTTATTTTTATTTAATATTTATTTAACTACATTAAAAAATATTATTCCACTAAGTTCTGAGAGTTAAAACCTAAAGATGAAGTGTCTTTGCTGCCATCTGGTGTCTCTTATTGGTCTTGTATTAAGAAAAAACTAATTATATTAATAGCCACTAGATGGCTATAATACTCAATGGCTGCATAGGCTGAACTCTGTGAACCACTGTATGCAATGAATTTGACCTCGCATGTTAAAATTGTAATTTAAAGAAATATATATCTGTGTTAGGTGAGACTATACAAAGATGCCACAATATGTTTAGCTCTGTCTGTCATGTTTTTGTATGTGTAAGTAAGTATTTATTTGAAAAAAGCCCAGCTCTGTCATTGGCTCATTGAATGGGCTGTTTGTGTGTGTGTGTGTGTGTGTGTGTGTGTGTGTGTGTGCGTGAGAGAGCGAGGGGGAGATGAGCCAGGGGGTTGATTGGATAATTTCATTGGTTGTCATCATTGATTGGATCATTTTTTGTATGTAAGAGTGAGTTTTTATTTAAAAAAAAAAAAAAAGCCCAGCTCTGTCATTGGCTCATTGAATGGGCTGTTTGTGTGTGTGTGTGTGTGTATGAAGAGCAAGGGAGATGAGCCAGGGGTTTGATTGGATCATTTCATTGGTTGTCATCATTGATTGGATCATTTTTTGTATGTGTGAATGAGTTTTTATAAAAAAAATTAAATTAAAAAAAAAAAAGCCCAGCTCTGTCATAGGCTCATTGAATGCGCTGTTTGTGTTTGTGTTTGTGTGTGTGTGTGTATGATTGAGAGTTTTTGCCATGTTGAGAATGTTGTACAGGATCAGCCCTTCATTTGTGTGTATGTTAGATATACATTGCATTGGATTTAATAAAAATTTTTTTTACAAAAAAACATCAAGAATGCTCTAAATTACAGTTTTTCCCATTCATTCCTATGGGTGTCCATTTTTGTCCACGAACGAACAATGAAGGAGTTTTTTCCACCCACTTAGCATTGCAGCATCGAGTGTGTGTTTTTTGTGTGTTCAGGAGGCAAACTTAGGAAAAGTAGCCAAGTCTTGTACCGCTCAGATCAAGGGAAGTATTTTTAAAAAAATAATTAAAATAATTTTGCCCACATTTGTCCCCAATAGGGTAATAGGGTTAAAAATAAAAACCAGTCAAGCTGTGGATTGAGGTAGGCCTGCTTTTTTGATATGACGGGAAAAACTATTCCGGTCTTCAAAGCTTCTAACGGATTCAGTGTATTTTCGTTTTGTTATCTTAATTTGGTAGTTATTTAATAAAAAATAAAATAGTGTAGACCTATTTAATTTATGCTTTTATTTATATGATTTTATTCAGTTTTTCTCTGTTGTCAGAAAAGCTGCCGTGTGTGAACGTGATCCAGGTTCTGTTGTGTTTGCTGCTGTTTGCACAGTAAAATAAACCCGTGATAAAAGTCATTTTAACGGTCACAGACACTCATCAATTGTATTTTTATTTGATGTCCATTCAATATTATAATCTTATCAGTTAACGGTTAATAATCGATTAATGAGCATCGGTTGTCGGTCGGAAAAATTCACCGAAATGAGCATCCCTAATCGCAAGTCAAGAAAGAAATAAAACTGCTCAGTCTTCACTCAATAAATTAACTATACACTGATTCTTAATGAATATATTAACATTATTTAGCCAGTCATGGGGTGGTTTTCTTTTGTTTGTTTGATTAACATTAATCACAGAATATTAGATCCGGCTTAACACCGATCCAATCACCTCAACTGCACACGTTCACTAAAGACACCCCGACTGTGTTCCTGAATACTCACAGGATGTGCATTTTCACATATTTTTGACCATTGAAACCCATAATCCGAAAGAACTGAATCGCGATCGCATGTTGTCTGAAAGGCGTGTGCGGATCAAAGTCCGGCAGATCGAGCACATCCCGCGCCGTGCTATATTTTCCTCACGCGCATGTTTGTGTTGCTTTCTTTGTCATGCGCTGCGCGTATATATTTAACTCTTCTGCTTCCAGTGTTTAGTGAACGGCTCTGCACACACATCCTGACCCCTGCTGTCACTCATCCACACAAATAAACACAGCTCTTATTAACGCGCGGTCCTTTTTAAAGTACCGGTACTAATAAAAACTCCATACCGTATTGTTTGTAATAGCAGGGTATCGCAATACTTCTCTAGTACCGGTATATCGTGCAACACTAGGGTGAAGTTATGAACGAGCGCTCTTGTAAGTGTGTATACAGAGTGTGTGTATGGCGCAGACGGCAGGGAAGCGTGCCGTGTGTGTGTGTGTGTGTGTGTGTCGGTACTCACAGGAGGAAGAGTCTCTGTGAAGCGCAGGGTTTGAAGAGCCGCTTCCACTCTCTGCCATTCTCACTGGGAAGCTGATGGGATAAACGCTGTAGATGAACCGGGGCGAAACCTCTGCGGCCACGACTCCAGCTGCACACACACACACACACACACAGACACACACACACACACACAGATGTTGTGTTTCCATGTTTTATGGGGACATTCCATAGGCGTAATGCATTTTATACTGTACAAACCGTATTTTCTATCCCCTACACTGACCTAAACCTACCCATCACACACACACACACACACACACACACACTGCACACACACACACACACACACACTGCCTAAACCTACCCATCACACACACACACACACACACACACACACACACACACACACACACACACACACACTGCCCCTAAACCTACCACACACACACACACACACACACACACACACACACACACACACACACACACACTGCCCCTAAACACACACACACACACACACACACACACACACACACACACACACACACACACACACACACTGCCCCTAAACCTACCCATCATACTCACACACACACACACACACACACACACACACACACACACACACACTCACACACACACACACACACACACACACACACACACACACACTGCCTAAACCTACCCATCACACACACACACACGTTCAGATTCAGGGAATTGAGTTGGGGTGTGACAGTTCGGAACAGCAGTTTTACAAAAAATTGCTTTTTATTTATTTTTATTCAACAGAACAAAATGTGTCTGTGCTTCAATAAGTAAAGCGGTTTATTATGACCATAAGCTGACCGCCTGTCTGAAGCCGGCCTGCAGGGCGTCCTCTGTGAAGATGTGGAAGTGCAAGCGTCTGCGGCCGATGAGGACGGCTGACTTCAGCATGGTGAGCGTTTCCTCCATCCGGGAACCACAGGCCACCACCGCCAGCCCGACCGGATCCGGGCCAGACCTGCACACAGGTCAGAGGTCAGCTGGGAATGAGTGCACACGCTGAACATCAAACCCCACAGATCTGAAGCCGGAGGTCCGGTCAGCACCGCCTACCTAAGAGCCGAGTCCGTAAAGCAGTCGGTGCGGCACACCGGGAGTCTCCCATACGGCTTCCAGTCAGAGCCGGAATCACACCTGACGGAGACATGAACATCTTCAGCTCCGGAGGGACGGGATCAGGCGCCTTCAGAACCGGTCAGTAACCGGACGTCCAGCTCAGATGCAGAATAATGGGCCTCTTCACACGGATAAATCAATATATAACACATCGACACAAACACTGGGATGCAACCCGGAGTCCGGGAAGAGTGGAGGACAAGCACTGAGTAACCAAACTACATAAAAACAAATAACATTTATATATAATACAATAATGTCAAAATAAACACATACATTCAAATAAAATTAATATAAAATGGTCTTTAAATAAATTAAAACAGTATGGTACTAAATAAAAAAAAAACTAAATTTTATAGAAACTAAATACTTTCCAAATAATATATATTTGGAATATTAATAATGATTAATATTCCAAATAATCTGTAAATAAAAAAATAAACAAAATATTTAAATAAAATATATTTAAATATAAATAAATATAAATAATTAAAAATATAATACAATAATACACATTAAAATAAAATTTTAAATCAATAAATATAAAATGGCCTTTAAATAAATTAAAACGTTATGGTACTAAAGTAAAAAAAACTATATCATATTATAACGATAGAAACTAAATATATATTTGTATAATATGATTTTTATTCCGAAAAATCTGTAAATAAAAATTAAAATAGAATAAAAAAAATATATATGCGAAAAAATTTATTTAAATTTCAATAAATAAACATACAATAATACTAAAGTAAATAAATAAATTAAATAAAAATGGAAATAAAATAAAATTAATAAAAAAGTTGATTTAAATAAATTCATTAATTAATAAAAACAGTATGCAGTACTAAAGTAAAAAAATCATATAACTTAATAGAAACTAAATATATATATAATAATAAAAAAATAAAAAATAATAATAATTAAACACAAACCTGTCTTTAGAAGGAACTGTTTTATGCATCTGTCAAATTTAACTCCAGATGACCTGACTCCTGAATATTAATTACGCAACATGACGTTCACCAGGTAGGCGTCGCTGATTGCCTGAAAGGCCGACCGGTAGGCGGGTAGGCTAGTCAGCGGGCGAATTAACGGCTACTACTATGGAAGAAGCTTATGAATATTAATTAGACGTCAGCCGAGGTTAAGCAAACAGCGTCAGCGTGACCAAACTACTCTCCATTAGTACACAATAAGCCCTAATGAACAGAAATCCATCGCAAACAACTGTTAAATCGATAAAACAGAGAGTGAAATACACACCAGCCGCACTAAATTACTCTAAAAGGCAACATTCGTTGATATTTCCCTAATTGATAGTCATTTAAAGCTGTCACATCACGAGTCGAGTATTTATGAGCTCAATTCTGTGTTGTTGTGAGGAGGTTTGTGCAGTAAAAGTGTGTGTTGGGTTGTGTTTACATACCTGTCATCGTGCGCGCGTTCACTCAGGCCTGGGTCCGCTGCGCGTGTCCGCTGCGCTCGTACCTGGTGATTATTCGCGCTCTCCAGCGACGACACCAGCTGGTTAAACACATAGAGCACCGAGCAGAAGACTAGCAGCGTGCAGACGAACAACACACGAAGATACCGCCGCATTTTCTATCTAAAAGAGCAGCCATGGAGATAAATCACGCTGCTCGGTTCGACTAACCTACTATGGCGGAGACGTGCTCATGAATATTAATCAGATGCTTCAAAAGCTTCCTGGAGCCTCCAGTCACGTGGCCACGTTTTGTCCAGTAAAGGGCAGAGGCTTAGGAGCCGACCAATGAGAAGTTCCCAGCATGCTCCTCTCATGAATATGATTAAACACTCGCTAACTCTGCAGTTTATGGCACATATACACACACTGTTTTCATCACATATAGAGAAACTCACTTATATCACTGATAAATGACAACAGGCATCGAATGTTCAACAGTAAAGCAGAGACTTGAGTTTGTAACCACCGCACAGAAAGACTGTCGCCTGAATAGGAACAAATCAATGAACAGCGTCTCATTGATCCTTTTGGTTCATTCAAAGTGATGATTGGTCTGATCACGTGACTGCGTGAAATGTGCAGCCTATTGTTACGACTGAGCACATGACCTTCTGATCTAATGAACTAAATAATTTAAACTGTTACATCTACAGAATAAGCTGAAGGAACAAACTGCATAAATTTAAATCGGCGTAGAATGCCTTTAGATCTTATAAAATATTCCTGCTCTAAATAATTATTAATTCCAAAAAGCTTTTGTTTTTCAAACGTCAATCAAATAGGTAAGAGGAGTACGGAGCCCCTAAAGGGACATAATGGTGGAAAATATGATATGAGACTAAAAATAAGTCAAGTTCTCACACAAAACCTTTTGAGTAGGGATGGGTGATACCACTTATTTTGTTTTCGATACGATACCGATACTTTCAAGCCCAGTATCACCGATACGATACCGATACTTTCAAGGCCAGTATCACCGATATGATACTTTCAAGGCCAGTATCACCGATACCAATACTTTCAAGGCCAGTATCACCGATACAATAAACTTTCAAGGCCAGTATTACCGATCGATCACGACTTTTTCAAGGCCAGTATCACCGATACGATACTTTCAAGGCCAGTATCACCGATACAATACTTTCAAGGCCAGTATCACCGATACAATACTTTCAAGGCCAGTATCACCGATACAATACAGATACTTTCAAGGCCAGTATCACCGATACGATACTTTCAAGGCCAGTTTCACCGATACAACGATACTTTCAAGGCCAGTATCACCGATACAATCGATACTTTCAAGGCCAGTTTCACCCGATCACGATACTTTCAAGGCCAGTTTCACCGATCACGATACTTTCAAGGCCAGTTTCACCGATACAATATGATACTTTCAAGGCCAGTATCACCGATACGATACCGATACTTTCAAGGCCAGTATCACCGATACAATACCGATACTTTCAAGGCCAGTATCACCCGATAAAATACTTTCAAGGTCAGTATCACCGATACGATACGATACTTTCAAGGCCAGTATCACTGATACGATACCGATACTTTCAAGGTCAGTATCACCCGATACGATACCGATACTTTCAAGCACAGATACCGAATTGTGCACACAATTAACTTTTTTCCCCTTGCACTTCATGTGCGGGGCTCCGTATAAATGTGAATCAACAAGATTTAGTCTTTAGGGAACAATTTTTTGACCAATAATGGGTTAAGGTGCAGATCGATGAAGTTCCCAGCATGCTCCTCTCATGAATATGATTAAACACTCTAACTCTGCAGTATATGGCACATATACACACAATGTTTTCATCACATATAGAGAAACTCACTTATATCACTGATTAATGACAACAGGCATCGAATGTTCAACAGTAAAGCAGAGACTTGAGTTTGTAACCACAGAAAGACTGTCGCCTGAATAGGAACAAATCAATGAACAGCGTCTCATTGATCCTTTTGGTTCATTCAAAGTGATGATTGGTCTGATCACGTGACTGCGTGAAATGTGCAGCCTATTGTTACGACTGAGCACATGACCTTCTGATCTAATGAACTGAAGAATAATACATTTCATGGTTACCAAAATTCTAAGTAATTAAAGTCTTTAAAGAAAAGAGCTGTAATACTTAAACTTTTTGTTTATTTTGTCTCACCAATAAGACTTTCTTTTCTGTTTTCCAGAAACTCATCTTTTCTTTTTCTCTCCTCATAAACTTTGCTCACTTCTACATTTTTTCCTAATCAAAACTGTTTTCTCACTTCTAAAACTTTTTCTCCTAGTTTACTTTTCTCTTCAACATAGAAAAAGATGGCTAGCTAAGCGTTAGCATGTACGGTGAGCGGAAAGGGACATGATGGTCAGCCATGAGTTTGACACATAAACAAACCTGTGACCACAGTAGAAATGCATATTATTATCATTTTATTTGGAATTAAGAAAGACAAAGGCTACTCCGTAAAACTTCAAATAAATACTCTTGAATCTCCCATAACTAAACATGAACTTTTAATGCCCTAAAACTCTTGCCGAACAATAAAGCACCAGGTCCAGATGGATTCCTGCTGAATTAAACTCTTTTGGTCCATTTTATTGCCACACGATTCTTCCAAATGATAAATGAATCAAAACAAAAATCAAACCTCCCAGGTAGGTTGAACACAGCAACAATTTCAATCCTTCTCACACCCAATAAAGACTCAATAATACCGTCAAACTATCGTCCGATTTCCTATTCAATATAGACATTAAAATAATCGCCAAAGCTCTATCCCATATCCATCTATAATCCATCCAGATAAAACCGGTTTCATTAAAGAAACATCCACCAACACACACAGACTTTTTAACTTAATGTATTACTCACTAACTGCCAAACCCATCATTTATTCTCTATGCAGAAAAATCCTTTGACAGAGTCAACTGGAAATTCCTGTTTTCCACATTAGAGTGGTTTGGTTTTGGAGAGTCATTCATTAACTGGGTCAAACTCTGTATACATCACCTTACTGTCATCAAATGGACTTACATCGTAGCTTCACATCTAGACAATGATGCCGCTCTCCTCTTCACTATTCACCATTTTCATTTCATTACCTTTCAATGCACCCAACAGATTGGATGTGATATCCCAGACACCCCTATCTCTCTTTGCACCAATTACATCACATACACTATATTGCCAAAAGTATTGGGCGCCTCCAAATTCAGGTGTTCAGTCCCTTCATGGCCACAGGTGTATAAATCAAGCACTAGGCATGCAGGCCTTCTACACACATTTGTGAAAGAATGGCTCGCTCTCAGGAGCTCAGTGAACTCAAGCGTGGGACCGGGATAGGTTGCCACCTGTGCAATAAGGCCATTCCTGACATTTCCTCACTACTAAATATTCCACGCTCAACTGTTAGTGGGATTATAACAAAGTGGAAGCGATTGGGAACAACAGCAACTCAGCCACGAGTGAAATCCCAGAGCGGGGTCAGCGCATGCTGAGGGTCACAGTCTTGCAGAAGTCACCAACTTTCTGCAGAGTCAATCGCTCCAGACCTCCAAACTCCTGTGGCCTTCAGATGAGCTCAGGAACAGTG
This sequence comes from Gobiocypris rarus, assembly GCA_023029165.1. Classification (NCBI taxonomy): domain Eukaryota; kingdom Metazoa; phylum Chordata; class Actinopteri; order Cypriniformes; family Gobionidae; genus Gobiocypris; species Gobiocypris rarus. Next base: position 2,074,705 of record CM040913.1, read on the forward strand.
CGGAGAGAGCTTCATGGAATGGGTTTCCATGGCGAGCAGCTCATCCAAGCCTTACATCACCAAGAGCAATGCAAAGCGTGGGATGCAGTGGGGTAAAGCACGCCACCACTGGACTCTAGAGCAGTGAGGCGTGTTCTCTGAGTGACCAATCACGCTTCTCTGTCTGACCATCCCATGGGCGAGTCTGGGTTTGGCGGTTGCCAGGGAAGCGGGAAGTGTAAAGTTTGGTGGAGGGGGATTATGGGGTGGGATTGTTTTTCAGGGGTTGGGCTTGGTTCCAGTGAAAGGAACTCTTAATGCTTCACCAAGACATTTTGGACAATTTCATGCTCCCAACTTTGTGGGAACAGTTTGGGGACGGGCCCTTCCTGTCCCAACATGACTGCGCTCCAGTGCACAAAGCGTCGCTCCATAAAGACATGGATGGCGAGTTTGGTGTGGAGGAACTGGAGTCCTGACCTCATCCCGATAGAACACCTTTGGGATGAATTAGAGGCGGAGACTGCAGCCAGGCCTTCTCGTCAACATCAGTGCCTGACCTCACAAATGCGCTTCTAGAAGAATTCCCATAAACACACTCCTAAACCTTGAGAAAGCCTTCCCAGAAGAGCTGAAGCTGTTTGAGCTGCAAAGCTACTCCATATTAAACCCCAAGGATAAAGAATGGGATGGGATTAAAGTTCATGTGCATGTAAAGGCAGACATCACAAAACTTTTGGCATATATAGTGTATTTAGGCATTAATGTTTTCCCAGGTTGTCAGAGCTGTTTGGACTTAACTTTATTCCATTACTTAAAACAAGAAATTATGATCTTCAACTCCGGATGAACTTACCACTGTCGTTTATAAGCAGAACATCAGTAATTTAAATGACTAGACTCTAAATTACACTATTTATTTACAACGATTCCAACACAACACACCCTTAGCCCGTTTACATCACTACCATATTCTACTTGAAAAATAAGACCCCAAGAATCAAATTGACTAGCCTACAGAAACCAAAAACACAAGGACTGGGAAAAAAGCACCACATTTCTACTACTTCCTGCTGATTCTTATGTTAATATACCACTTTATCAGAACCTGCATAAATGCTACCGCTCACTCCGCCATCTTGGATTCCTTGCTCACTCGGATATACGGCACAATTGGGGGAAAAAAAGAGCTCAACTCCAGTTTCATGATGACAGTCATGAACAAAGAAGATTGTAAAATTTCATAGTTACAGTTAAATAAATACATCAGGTATTTAATCAAAATGAATTTATTACATTTTCAAATATTTTCAAATGTATTCAATGATGATTTAATGTTATTTATTTATATTTAGGTGTATTCATTTAGCAGACGCTTGTATCTAAAGCGAATTATAGGCCTGAATGAAGAACATCAGAAGCAATTAGTCATAAAACTCAACATTAAGTAAAGACTACATTAACACACATGGAGATGAGAATATATATCTCTGCAAAAATGTCAACAATTCTGTGTTTTTCTGTCAATATGGAGTCCTGTGTGTACACAAAAAGCTAAAATGTTAAGGGTCTGAATACTGTACTTTCCATTACCCACTATATATATATATATATATATATATATATATATATATATATATATATATATATATATATATATATATATATATATATGAACTCAATAAACCAAAGATATCCAGTTCCATTCTCTTATTAATTTACTAACTCTTTCAAATAATATTGAAAAATTTGCCAAATGTAAATAAAATAAAAATCAGAAATGAAAAATGTAAATCTGCAGCTAATATAAACAGTATGAGTAAGATAGTGAGTGTTTTAATTTTAAAATAATGAGGGAAACAAATGAAAAAACATACTAAATAATGTTTTAATGTAAAAAGGGTTATGTTTAGGTGTAGATGATTTAAAATATTCGGAATAAAACTATAGAAGTCAATGGAAAGACTCATAAAGACAAACAAATATGAGTTCATTTGCATGAATTTATGTTTATTTTCTCATAGTTTTATAATGTCGTTTGACCAGTTCTGTAGAAAAACACCCTTCATGAAACACAGAAGTGAAAGATAAATCAGAGCTTTTGATGAGCAAGACGACACCACCAAGAAACATCTGCCGATACTGCCATTATTCAAGGTAAGTTAGTAAATATTTTAAGTTACTGATCAATGTTTAATTGTCGTGTTTCCAGTGATCACAGGAGATTCATGAGGCACAACTGATAGACCTTTAGCATCTGAAATGTTAGATTAAAGTCTTTACAGTGAAATCCACTGAATAAAGCTCTAGATCACACAATTTCCAAAAATCATAACTTTTATATATGATGTTTTGTGAGCTGAACAGTTGGCACACTGTATTTCTACAGTATCACAGCATCGTTATCGTTTCTCTCAAACATTAAATATGGCTTTAGATCTATGACACTAAAGCAGTTAAAAGCTCTGTTTCTCATCTAAACTTCTCTTACTTTACCTCCCATTCTCCACTCATGAATGCACAGACTGACTCAACATTACAACCTTTATTGTGTGTGTGTGTGTGTGTGTGTGTGTGTGGACTGGTAATCCCTACAGGTCCCCACAAAGATGGCAATATCCAAAATCCTTGTCCTTGTGGGGACATTTTTGGCGGCTGTGCAGGTAGGAGAAACTGAGCCTATTTTGCCATAAAAGATAGGTTGTATCGAGTGACCCAAGACATACAGACAAAGCAGGATACAACCCAGTAATTAGTTCCGAAAAGCCACTAGGAAATGCTTTTCCAGGCGGCTCATTGTAATCCGATGGCAGGGCATCTAGGACAAGCAGCAACACTTAATCATCTAATGGTCCGGTTCTTTTGGCCGGGCATTCACGAGAATGTGCGCAGATGGTGCGTGGCTTGTCGTGAATGTCAGCTGGTGAACCCACCGGCCCTTTCAAAAGCGCCTTTGCGCTCTCTACCCCTCATGCAGGCCCCCGTCGAAAGAATTGGCATGGACTTCATCGGACCATTAGAGCGGTCAGCCAGAGGGCATCGTTTTGCATTAGTCCTGGTGGATTATGCAACACGATACCCAGAAGCAATTGCCCTCCACAGCATTTCAGCAAAAAGTGTTGCGGACGCGTTGTTTCGGTTAATCTCCCGAGTGGGGATCGAAGAGATCCTCACTGATCAGCGTCTATCACCCACAAACAGATGGCTTGGTGGAACGATTTAATCGCACTTTAGAAAACAATGATTCGGAAGTTTGTACAGGACGCCAAAAATTAGGATAAATGGTTGGAACCCCTGTTGTTTGCTGTGCGTGAGGTCCATAAGCCTCCACCGGGTTTTCCCGTTCGAGCTTCTCTACGGACGTCAGCCCGTGGGGTATTAGGCGTTCTGAGAGAAGCTTGGGAGGACGGACCTTCGCCAGGCGAAGCGAAATTCAGTATGTCATGGACCTGAGAACAAAACTCCACACCTTGGGCGGCTCTCTATGGAGAATTTGTTACAGGCTCAGGACAAACAAAGCCGACTATACAACAGGGAACTAAACTGCGCAAATTTGCACCGGGAGATAAAGTACTGATATTACACCCAACTTCTAGCTCAAAGATGAATAGGAGATCTATCTCGAGGTAATTCAATCGATCAAATATACCACCTCAACCTCCTTAAAATGTGCAGCGAGGCAGAGTCAGTGATGTTGTTGGCAACAGCGGTGAGTGGAAGGAGGATCTCGGGCCAGAGGTGAACACAAAGGTACATCTCACTCTGGCCCCAGGAGGAGATCACCTCTCGCCGTTGCAGCTCACTGACATAGCCCAGTTGCAAGAGGTTTTTTCGGATGTGTTCTCGCCCCTACCCGGTCGAACGAACCTCATTCAGCACCATATCGAGACCGAGCCCGGTGTGGTAGTCCGCAGTCGGCCGTAAAGGTTACCTGAACACAAAAAAAAGTGGTCCAGGAAGAATTAGAGGCGATGTTAGATATGGGAGTAATAGAAGAATCCTATAGTGACTGGGTCAGCCCGATAGTTTTAGTCCCTAAGACGGAAGGCTCGGTCCGGTTCTGTGTGGATTATCGCAAGGTGAACGCTGTGTCGAAGTTAGACTCATATCCAATGCCAAGGGTTGACGAGTTGCTCAATTGGCTGGGTACAGCTAGTTTTTATTCGACACTGGATTTAACAAAGGGATATTGGCAGATCCCCTTAACGCCTTTATCTAATGAAAAAACAGCCTTTACGACGCCGTTTGGATTGCACCAATTTGTTACGCTTCCATTCGGGTTGTTCGGGGCTCCGGCCACGTTTCAGCGCCTCATGGATAAAATTCTTCGGCCGCACACTGCATATACCGCTGCTTACTTAGATGATATTATCATCTATAGCAATGACTGGCAGTGGCATATGGAGCATGTGTGTGCCGTCCTGAGGTCGGGAAGTCTGTGACGGGAGAGAGAGTCAGAGGACGAGTAAGTAGGTCAAGTGCAAATGACGAACACCTGAAAGGAGGATCGGGAGAGAGAGAACTATTACGGCTCTGGGACCCCTCGTCTTCTTCCTCACACAACTCTGAACTGTGTTACAGGGACCCTAAATTTTCAACTACATTACCGATCCGCCCGCATTGATATTTCATGATAATTGAAACGAGCTGATGACATCACCGTTTTTATCCAGAGCAGCTGTACGGCAGAATCAAATTATGTTGCATTATTTTCCTGCTTGTCATTGTGAAGCTGCTTTGAAACAATCAGCATAGTAAAACATGCTATATAAATAAAGATGACTTGAGACCTCACATGGCCTTGGTCTGGATCTGGGTCTCAAACAAGACTACCTTAACTGTTCATTGTGCTAACAGTGACAATATCCTCAAACACAGGTTCAAAGCTCTGAACAGTTGCTTAATCACTGTACAGTCAACATAAATCCAACATTTCAGTATTTAGTCAACAGTATTGTAATGCTTCTTTTACTTACTGATATGCTCTCCTCTCTCTGTCAATGTCTTCCTTTGACAAAACCGAAGAAGGCACTTTCTTAAGAGCACTCTCTCTACCATGTATTGTTACATGGTACACCTTTCCGAAAAATCCTTGATCTTGAGTATGAAGAGCCATCTGGAGAAGTCAATTTATTTGAGGAAGAAAATATATAAAACAAATATTGGTAAAACTGAAGCTCATGATTATTATGAATTATAGCCCCATTTATTCCTATTTACAAAGTATTACTATTTTATGAATATGTTTATAAAGACTCAAGACCTGTTAGAACAGTTATAGTTATATTTATATTGATTTTTCAATGTGCATGCTCATAATCCATTGTCAACCTGGTCTCACAGAATTTGGTGAAAAGAACACGGCCCCTTAACTCTAAATCTGTGGCAGTTTCATGGAATCGCAGAAAATTCTGTGATGGGTCCACAGAAGTGATGCCTACAGACACATTGGGCATAGTTATTGTCATGATGGAACTATATATTGGACTAGGATTGAAACTATTTTGGCATTATGACATGGAGTTTGATTCTCGATTTAATCAGCCAGCATCATTTTATTTACATTTCTTTTTTTATTTACGGTATTTAGACACGTTTTGAACACGTAACCCGATCCCTTCCCTAAACCTACCCATTTTTGTATAATAAAAAACAAGATATAACAGGCAGATACGACTGCAGGCACAATTTATTCAGAATACAAATGTTCCAACTGGTCCTAGGTCAAACGATTGATTTGTGTGAAGAAAATCCCCAAAAGCGATCAGCAGCGTCGAGTCCATCCGCCGAAGAACATAAACACATTTCAAAAATTACCGCCGGAAAAAAACGTTACGTCAGCTTTGACAGCATTGGCTGTCTTATGACCAATTGCATTATTACGTCAGCTTTGATTGTAAAATGTCATTGGCTCTCATGTGTCTCGTGACCGATTGCGTCCTGCTAATGATCCGGGTGTATCATTTGAATGAATATGACTGAGTGGAGTGTGTGTTTACGGAGCTGCGGATTGGATCGCCATTTCAGCGATTAAAACATTAAGATCAACTCTGTTCTTCACATGAAGATATTGTATGACTTGGAATGCAACATGAGTATATACTTATAGACAGATTTTGGTCATTTTTGCAATAAATACCTGTGACTGTACTTTTATTTACCTGTTACGTGTTTTATATTGTTGAGAAGTGGGTAGGAGTGGAGTTAGTCGCTCCAAAATATAAAAGTAGCCTATAAATATTCATAAAATCATGTCTACTTTTTACTGTCAATTATTTATATAGGCATCACGTCCGTGGGCCCATCACAGAATTTTTGGCGATTCCACTGATTTTGAGTTAAAGGGCTTTGTTCATTTCACAGAATTGTACACTTATTTATTAATAATTAGTCAGAAGATGGAGACGATCGTCATGTAAAAGCAGTGGAGTGTGAGTAACTGGATATTAAATATCAAGATCGGCTCTACCGGAACAAACTGACATAAAGGTCTCTTTTACTGCTTCTAAGAAAACTAAGGAAGCCTTGATGGAACTAACGTTAAATGACTCTGACTGCTTCCTTATTCCTCTTTTGAATAATTATTCTATTCCACGACTATTTTAACTGTGTTGAAGAGGGTTTTGATAGGATTAAGGCAGTGTTTCTATCCTATTGTTTTGTGTATGTTTATTTCTATTCAAATGGAGATATGTGGTGTGATGAAATTGGTACACTGTCATGGTGAATACACTAAACTTTGCATTAGAGTCGTAGCAGAATGGTTTTTCCTTTGGTCTACTCTTATCATATTAAGGGTTCATGTAAATTTATTGAGTCCTGTGTTCACTCTCCTTTTGACTTGACTAATGACCCTTAAGCAAAGCATAAGGAAATATTGGCAGAACATAATTCTGCCTGGCACCCCAGAAAAATATAAGAGGAAAGTGTTACAGTATGGTTACATGAATGGTAATTTTGATTTGCTAAAATCTCTACAGTATCTCCTCAGCCATATATATATATGCATGCATATATATATATATATATATATATATATATATATATATATATATATATATATATATATATATATATATATATATATATATATATATATATATATATATATATATATAGAAAGAGCTCTATAATCTAGCCTTAAACTGTAATATTGGGGAGTCAAGTGTCCTTTACGCTTAATGCTTGCAGCATCTGAAGTGTGTTTTCACTTAAGTCTATTTATACTCCTCTATGACCTGATGATCCAATCTTACTGTAAGAGTCACAGTTTCTGTAAATCATCCACTGGATGTCCTTCCATTTCCGCCTACGCGGTTGTCTTTGTAGATAGATAGATAGATAGATAGATGATAGATAGATAGATAGATAGATAGATAGATAGATAGATAGATAGATAGATAGATAGATAGATAGATAGATAGATAGATGATAGATAGATAGATAGATAGATAGATAGATAGATAGATAGATAGATAGATAGATAGATAGATAGATAGATAGATGATAGATAGATAGATAGATAGATAGATGATAGATGATAGATAGATAGATAGATAGATAGATAGATAGATAGATAGATAGATAGATAGATGATAGATAGACAGATAGATAGATAGATAGATAGATAGATAGATGATAGATAGATAGATAGATAGATGATAGATAGATAGATAGATAGATAGATAGATAGATAGATGATAGATAGATAGATAGATAGATAGATAGATAGATAGATAGATAGATGATAGATAGATAGATAGATAGATAGATAGATAGATAGATAGACAGATAGACAGACAGACAGACAGACAGACAGACAGACAGACAGACAGACAGACAGACAGACAGACAGACAGACAGACAGACAGACAGACAGACAGATAGATAGATAGATAGATAGATAGATAGATAGATAGATAGATAGATAGATAGATAGATAGATGATAGATAGATAGATAGATAGATAGATAGATAGATAGATAGATAGATAGATAGATGATAGATAGATAGATAGATAGATAGACAGACAGACAGACAGACAGACAGACAGACAGACAGACAGACAGACAGACAGACAGACAGACAGACAGATAGATAGATAGATAGATAGATAGATAGATAGATAGATAGATAGATAGATAGATAGATGATAGATAGATAGATAGATAGATAGATAGATAGATAGATAGATAGATAGATAGATAGATGATAGATAGATAGATAGATAGATAGACAGACAGACAGACAGACAGACAGACAGACAGACAGACAGACAGACAGACAGACAGACAGACAGACAGACAGACAGACAGACAGACAGACAGATAGATAGATAGATAGATAGATAGATAGATAGATAGATAGATAGATAGATAGATAGATAGATAGATAGATAGATAGAATGCCTTTTTTCCCCTGTGTGATTCACAAATCATTTTAAACCAGTACGATCACATTATAGATATTACACATAATACCATAAACTTATACGACGTCTGACACATTTCCCTAGAATATGTCTGTACAAACAAAGTCTACCCGTATGAAAGAATCAATACACAGATCAACATACACACACACACTCACACACACAAAAAAATACTGTATCGTATTCATGGAGAGTGGCTTATTAAACATGAGATTGTGATGTTCAAATACCTTCAGCTCTTGTGATAAACTGCATGTGATGTTGCTTTGGTTAAAGCCTCTGCTAAATGAATAAGTGTGATTGCTAATAAAGCTAATGGTCTTTTGAACATAACAATGATAAAATAAAATAAAAGTCAATCCTGAAAAAGTGCATCATCAACCTTAATTTATTATTAATCAGGATTTACTGATTAATAATAAAAATATTCTACTTATACTGATGAAAACACAACACACATCAATCACTGGCGAGGTTAAAGTATTGATTTGTACTCATTTGTACCGCTATAGACACAAAATGATATTCTCATCACAAACAAAACATGTGCACTTTCCACTGTTCTCAGGAAAGAAGAGAGGTCAGTCATAGAGAGCATGTTTTTACACTATATGTGTTGCCTTAAAAACACTGAGAACATTATCAAAGTCCAGATAACTTAACAAAATTCATAAGCAATGTTATTTTTTGTTAACATTTGTTGTGAGGTGTCTCTCAGCACATATTAGTGAACTTTGCACATGTCAGAGTACACTGCATTTATTCCTGTCCTCTTTTGAGGTTATTAGTAAAATGGGTTAACCTGAACCAAACTCAACTATAAATTCACTCATCAGGAACTATTATAATGACATAAGAAGATAATATAGGGAATGTTAATGCTTGTATTGAATGACAACATTTTAACCCACAGTATGAATATATTCAATATTTATACTGCACTGGAAATTTGAACAAGTTCAGGTTACTATAAAAAAAAAAAGTTTGCATTATTTTTGCAAAGCAAACTTAAAGGGAAAACTGAAGTTATCAGTAATCAGCTAAAAGTAAAGAAACTTCCCAAGGAAATCTTTTATCTATCTATTATTTTAATCCCAATTCTAGTTAAGATTTTATAGTAAGATTCCTTGAGTAATTCCATTCACTAACAGTGTTATATTATGTTCTGCAAACATCTTAAATAGTATTATTCTCAACGTAGTTTTAATTTGCCATTTTTAGTAATAGCGTCTTTAAAAAAACTATGTGCAATCGGTTTCCACGTTTTCTTCAAGTAAAGTGAACGTATTGTTAGTAGTTCATCTAGCATTGAATGTACTTAATAAGCTTAATTGCATCCAGTTGTTTTCACTTAAACCATTTAAGTTTTGTCAACTTAATTCTATCTGTGATCTGAGGAAGTGTACTCCCAGAATGCACTGCAGCACAAATAAATGAATTTTTGGCTTTATTTTAATATTTGATTTGCTGTCTTTTGTCAGTATAACCCCTATAACAACAGCAAATAAAATTGTAATGGTCTTAAGTTGTTGGCCTGCCGTTGCTCTAGTCCTCTGTTGCTTTTCCTGTAGTTTTTGTGGTATCTATGTGTGTGTGTGCTCGAGGAATCAGTACCTTGCTTTCCTATGATCGCCAAACCCTCCTTGATATATAAACCACTGTTATGGATATGTGTGCTCGGTGTCCGATAGAGGAAAATTCTTCTACACCCGGTTTTCCTCACAGTTCCAAAGGCCGTTTGCCACGTCGGCTGTTCATTTAATCGGAAAAGACGCTAGCATGAAAGCGTGGAAAACGGGCTGGCATTTTGATCGGGATGAAAAGATCCTCGCACACATCCACATCTCGGAGTTGGATGGGATAAAAACCTCTCTCTTCAGCACACTACGGCTCCCCGATACACCTGTCTACTTCCCATCCTACCAGATGTGGCTACATCTGTCACTGGATTATGCAAAGCTATCTTCTGAAGAAATTACTCACATTACTAAACTGGCTATGGTAAATGCGAGATCTCTTCATAATAAAACTTTCATCTTAAATGACTTTTTAAAGTCACAATACTTTGATTGGTTATTTATAACAGAGACCTGGCTTTGCAGCAGTGAGTTGGATCCTTTCATTGAACTTTCCCCAAAGGACTGTCAGTTTTTCAGCTCGCCTAGGACTGTGGGACGAGGTGGAGGTTTGCCGTTGGTATTCAGAAAAAAATGTAAGTGCCGATTGCTGCCTACGGATCATTATAATACCTTTAAAGTACAATTACTCAAGATACAGCTGCCCACTCCAGAGCTGTGTGCTCTAATTTACAGACCACCAAATTATAAAAAGGTTTTTATCCAGGACTTTGCAGGTTTTTTGTCTAACACTATGCCTACTACGGACAGTCTTATTATTCTTGGTGATTTTAATATTCATGTCCGCTGTCCCTAAAAGACAATAGGACTTTGTTCAGATCCTTGACTACTTTAATCTTACACAGCATATTTCTGGTGCTACTCATGACCATGGCCACACATTGGGTCTGTTCTTATCCAGTGGCGTTTCTGTACACAATGTTGAAATTTCAGATTTTTGCATATCGGACCATAAACCTATTTACACTCACCTAAAGGATTATTAGGAACACCTGTTCAATTTCTCATTAATGCAATTATCTAATCAACCAATCACATGGCAGTTGCTTCAGTGCATTATGGGGTGTGGTCCTGGTCAAGACAATCTCCTGAACTCCAAACTGAACGTCAGAATGGGAAAGAAAGGGGATTTAAGCAATTTTGAGCGTGGCATGGTTGTTGGTGCCAGACGGGCCGGTCTGAGTATTTCACAATCTGCTCAGTTACTGGGATTTTCACACACAACCATTTCTAGGGTTTACAAAGAATGGTGTGAAAAGGGAAAAACATCCAGTATGCGGCAGTCCTGTGAGAAAATGCCTTGTTGATGCTAGAGGTCAGAGGAGAATGGGCCGACTGATTCAAGCTGATAGAAGAGCAACTTTGACTGAAATAACCACTCGTTACAACCGAGGTATGCAGCAAAGCATTTGTGAAGCCACAACACACACAACCTTGAGGCGGATGGGCTACAACAGCAGAAGACCCCACCGGGTACCACTCATCTCCACTACAAATAGGAAAAAGAGGCTACAATTTGCACAAGCTCACCAAAATATGACAGTTGAAGACTGGAAAAATGTTGCCTGGTCTGATGAGTCTGGATTTCTGTTGAGACATTCAGATGGTCGAGTCAGAATTTGGCGTAAACAAAAGAGAACATGGATCCATCATGCCTTGTTACCACTGTGCAGGCTGGTGGTGGTGGTGTAATGGTGTGGGGTGTTTTCACTGTGCAGGCTGGTGGTGGTGTAATGGTGTGGGGATGTTTTCACTGTGCAGGCTGGTGGTGGTGTAATGGTGTGGGGATGTTTTCACTGTGCAGGCTGGTGGTGGTGGTGTAATGGTGTGGGGGATGTTTTCACTGTGCAGGCTGGTGGTGGTGGTGTAATGGTGTGGGGATGTTTTCACTGTGCAGGCTGGTGGTGGTGTAATGGTGTGGGGATGTTTTCACTGTGCAGGCTGGTGGTGGTGGTGTAATGGTGTGGGGATGTTTTCACTGTGCAGGCTGGTGGTGGTGTAATGGTGTGGGGATGTTTTCACTGTGCAGGCTGGTGGTGGTGTAATGGTGTGGGGATGTTCCCACTGTGCAGGCTGGTGGTGGTGTAATGGTGTGGGGATGTTTTCACTGTGCAGGCTGGTGGTGGTGGTGTAATGGTGTGGGGATGTTTTCACTGTGCAGGCTGGTGGTGGTGGTGTAATGGTGTGGGGATGTTTCACTGTGCAGGCTGGTGGTGGTGGTGTAATGGTGTGGGGATGTTTTCACTGTGCAGGCTGGTGGTGGTGGTGTAATGGTGTGGGGATGGTTTTCACTGTGCAGGCTGGTGGTGGTGGTGTAATGGTGTGGGGGATGTTTTCTTGGCACACTTTAGGCCCCTTAGTGCCAATTGGGCATGGTTTAAATGCCACGGCCTACCTGAGCATTGTTTCTGACCATGTCCATCCCTTTATGACCACCATGTGCCCATCCTCTGATGGCTACTTCCAGCAGGATAATGCACCATGTCACAAAGCTCCAATCATTTCAAATTGGTTTCTTGAACATGACAATGAGTTCTCTGAACTAAAATGGCCCCACAGTCACCAGATCTCAACCCAATAGAGCATCTTTGGGATGTGGTGGAACGGGAGCTTCGTGCCCTGGATGTGTATCCCACAAATCTCCATCAACTGCAAGATGCTATCCTATCAATATGGGCCAACATTTCTAAAGAATGCTTTCAGCACCTTGTTGACTCAATGCCACGTAGAATTAAGGCAGTTCTGAAGGCGAAAGAGGGTCAAACTCAGTATTAGTATGTGTTCCTAATAATCCTTTAGGTGAGAGTATTTTAATATTACAATGTCTGGTTAAGTTAAAAAATCTTTGATACAGCCAGACTTTTCTCTGAGGCCTTCTCTTGTCTGTCTGAAAGTGTGTTAACCCTTCCTGACTCAGATCTTGGTAGGCCTATAGAAGAAATAATAACACTTTTCAATAATGCCTGCTCTTATGTTTTAGAGTCTGTTGCTCCTTTTAAAGTTTCAAAACCCAAACGTAGGACAGAACCTTGGCTAAATAGCAATATATGGGCACTCAGACAGGAATGTATGAAAGCAGAGCGTAAACTGAAGAAAGACAAATTGCTTCTTGCCTTCCAGCATGCTGTAAAAGATGCACAAAAAAAATCTTTCTAAATTAATAACAAAAAAATTTAATAATTCAAAATTTCTGTTCAATACACTAAACGCCCTTTTCTCTCCTGCCACCACTTCAGGTCTGGACAGTACACCTAATACCTGTACAGCATTCCTACATTCTTTTATGGGAAAGATGAACGCCCTATGGTCTGTTGTTACAAGGGGCCATCATGACCCGTCTGAACCACACACTTGTCATGCATTTCTTTAACGATTTGAACCAATATCCTTTTCTGAGCTTGGGGATATCGTTCATAAGATTAAGACTACTACTTCCTCTGTGGATGTTATTCCCAACCGGCTCTTTAGGGAGGTTCTGGTTATGATCAGCCCTAATGTATTGGCTATTACAAACAAATCTCTAGACAGTGGCCGTGTGGATATATGCCTCAAACAAGCAGCGATCATGCCCCTTCTTAAGAAGCAAAATTTAGATATAACTAATCTAAACAATTTCCGCCCTATTTCAAAGTTGCCATTCTTGTCAAAAGTTTTAGAGAAAAAGGTTTTCAATCAGTTATCCTCATTTATCTCACAGAATAATATTTTAGATAAATTTCAGTCTGGTTTTAGAGCACATCATAGCACCGAGACGGCTCTGATCTACTCCTTGCTTTGGACTGATATTTTACCTGATATTTTAATGTTACTTGATCTTAGTTCAGCATTTGATTCAGTTGATCATCTAAGGGATGAAGTTGGCATTAGGGGCATGGCTCTGGAATGGTTCTTATCATACCTCTCTATTAGAACAGTTAGGGTGAGGATTGGAAACCTCTCTTTATGCACCGCTCAGCTATGGGGTACCTCTGGGGTCCCTCTTGGGGCCGATTTTATTTTGTTTGTATATGCTCCTCTTGGGTTCGATCAGGAGAAAATATAATATTGCATTTCACTGTCACTCTGATGATACTCAGATCTATATTCCTCTCAGCTCTGACCACTCTTACTCTGACCTTTTTAAGTTTTGAAGATATTAAATGCTGGACTAGTATAATGCTTTAAATGGCCTAGCCCCATCATGCTTGTCAGAACTTCTAAGTTATCAGCAATTCTCCCGCTCTCTAAGATTCTGAGACAAAAAAAAAATGTCTGCATATACCTCGCTTGAAATTTAAGGGTGATCTGTTTTTTTCTGTAGCCGGTCCTAGATTATGGAATAACATACCTCAGGACATTAGATCGGTGCCTTCCCTTCCTGTTTTTAAATCCCTCCTGAAGTCTTGTCTGTATTCCTTGGCCTTTTTAAATTAATTGTATCTTTGTGTGTTTTATTTATTTATTTATTGTTTTTTTTTCCAGCACTATGGCATACAAAATGTGCTCTATAAATAAATTGAGCTTGACCTTGACCTTGAACTTCCCTTCCTTTGAAATCAAATAACTGTTTCTTTTTTGCATCGCTGCATCAATATAGAAGAGAATTACAATAATATAAGTGAAGTTCCATGTGCCCAAATGGAACACTGACCACAATAATGCTGAGCAATTTTAGGAAATCAACAGGAATTTTTGAAGTCAACTGTGACGTTCTCCCAAAATGTTTAGTTGTATTGACAATAACATTCAGGATAACTTTGGAAAATGAGTGAATGCAACTAAGGAGAACGATGTCTGCAGAAGTGGAGGAAATGAGTGAAATGTCTATTAAGAATTGCCCCACCTCAAAAACCTTTTTCCCCGACGGGTTTGTGGGGTTTTTTTTTGTTGCAAAATGGTACTCAAACCAGTCAAGTAATGTTTAGTCATGTTTTCTGAGTAACAAAGGAATAGCATGCAAATAGTTCAGATTACTAAATTGTTTTAAAGGGGTGGTTGAGATCTCTCCAGCATTGAAAATCAGTACACAACCTTGAATAGATCCATTTATTTGGAGCCAACAGTTTTATTTGTAATCTTTGTGAAAAACTTTTTGTAATTCTCCCTGAGGCTGATTTGCTAATTACCCAAGTATCTAACAACCTGTTTATTCCAGACAGACATGTATCATATAGCTGGTTTATGATCATAATCTCACTCTTCATCATCAGAAAACTATTTTAGTGCCTCTATAAACGGGACCAGATCTTTTTCTTCAGAAATAAACATGCGTCATCAGGAAGTTGAATATTAGTTAAAGTGAAATCTCCTAACTCAGTACCTTTTATTTGGGAGCAATGTACATTTTAAAGATTTAAAGTTACAGGTAATAAAAAATGGGGAAATAGGGCTTCCCTGTCTAATGCCTCTTCAGATAACAAAACGAGACGATGTACAGCCGAAACACTAATTGAAATATAATGATAAAATGTAGCTTTCTTGTAGCTCAAACAATAAGAGCATGGCGCTAGCAACGCCAAGGTCATGGGTTCGATTCCCTGGGTCCACCTCCTCCAGGGACAGTGCGTGCAGGTTCACCCCCTGATCTCTGAAAGGAGTGGTGGGAACCTTGGGCACGTATCCAGGGCGGGGTCTCAAAATCACGTGAGAGTTAGCCAGCTGAATTCCAGGCACGCTGTCAACTGAAAATTCCTGCAGTTTCCCTACCCTCTTAATGAAGGTCAAAGCAGTCAAGAGCTTAGTAAATATCTTAGACAGATTTACAGAAAGTCCTGAGGCATCAGAACTCAATTTTAGTGCCTCTATAACTGGGACCTGATCTTTTTCTTCAGAAATTAACATGTGTCATCGGGAAGTTGAGTAATAGTTAAAGTGAACTCTCCTATGTCAATACCTTTTATTTGCGAGCAGGGTGCAGTGTAAATATTGAAAGTTAAAGCTAATAAATTGTTTTATAAAACCAGGCATCCCTGTCTAATCCTTATTTAGATAACAAAACAAGAAGATAAAGAAACACACCTTGAAGTATAATAATAAAATGCGTGCATCATTTTTGTAACGGTTGGGCCAAAGCCAAACTAACATAGGGCCGAGCTTCCTCATTAACCAGATCTGAATAATCGAAACCAGACTAATACTGGGTGATACTAATACTTAGCGGCAGTTATTGAAGTGCACAATGTCTTCACTAGGTTTTGGAAGTTGTGTAAATACTTCCTCTTTCTCCATTAGTTGCACACTGTCGTGGCAATAATTCAACTAAATCACTGAACAAGAGACAAATCTTTAAATATAATAAAGAATAATTTATTTCCTTGCAAGGAAAGAGTACACTGTCGCACAGCCACAGATGACTGTATGAGAGCGGCCTAAAGACTAAACAATCAGGTTCCCTTTTATACCATTTACAAGGTCAGAAGCAAAGACAAGTGCTCTGTAATCTTCCACACATGGTAAAGCTTCAGCACACACACACAGAAATAAACTTTCATGGTCCCTTTGTCAAGGATCAATGCAGTTTTAGCCACTGACCTTAGGGTCAGATCGATTCTTTTAAACTGACCAGTTGTCCCTCTCAGTTCAATTCTAAGGACATGTAACAAACTTCATGTTAAGCATACTAAATGAATGATTATATGTGTTAAAGCAAATTCATACATATTGTTAAAATCACTCTCCTCAATGATTATATTTTCTTCTATTGATTAAATACATTTTTCTATTACAATTTCTCCTTTTTATCATTCATTGATAACTTCACAATCAAAAATGTATTCTTGTAAAAGAAAATTCAAGTCTTTACATCACATTTATACTCTTCATCTCTGATTTTCATATAAACAATCACTCTTGACTCTTGAAGGAAGATAGTTAAAATTGCTAAGGCTGTTTTTACGGGTATAGTCCCTTTTTCACTGCAAGCAAAACATATAGATAGATAGAACCTCTAAAGATTCTTTAAAGTAAGAAAATCATTTAACCTCTGTCACTCCCACAGATCGCATCATCATCAAACTCATCTCTCGAATTATCATAGTCATAGATAGATAGATTAACCATCTGATTTGACATACTGGTGTTCTGAAGAAAACACGGGATACACATTAATATTACAACTACAATTCCCAAAATTGGTACCACGGTAAATCCCAACCCGTATCCCCATCCCTTCAGATTCCTTTACCACCCAAACCATGAATCATCTGCTTTCTCAGGTACTTTCACAGCCATTCTCATGTGAGTGATAATGCTGGTGATATTATCACTGTAGTCTGGAATATGAAAACAACAAGACAGTCCTAACATCTTACAGACCCCTCCCTTTTCTGCTGTTAGCATGTCTAAGACTAATCTGTTTTGGATCACTGCATCTCTGATTTGCCTCATTTCCTCATTTACCATTGTAAAAGCATTTTCTGTACTGTTAGCCATAGCTAGTACAGTCCATGCTAGCCCATTGATCTTATTAATTGACCGCTGTTCCCACCCCTAATAGAACAGACCACCCCACATTCGCCCCTGGTGAGGTCCATGGATCTGATAAAACATAACCATTGTATCTTCCTGGTAGACTTCCTATCACATCTTTAACATATCTCTTCTGTCTAGGTTTAATCTGATCATTAGCTGGCACATACACAGAAGTTCCCACATTCATCAATGCTCGATAACAACATCCTGACCAACCCCTCCCTGGCATATAATGATAAGCTCTGTCCCCACAAACCCACACTGCTGCAGGTGAAGTGTCGTTTGGTCTACTGAATGGACAGGTAAAGTTCATTGTAATGCCGTTGATGTCCGTTGTGCAGTTTCCTTCTGCGTCCTTTGAAATGTCAATTCTAATTCTGCAGTCTGACCATCCTGCCTTCAATCTCAACATCTGTCCCTGTGAGCACACACACATCTCCTTGAACGTGCGTCACTCTCAAAGGCGGAATCATCATTCCTGTGTGATCATACCGTTGGTTTGTTTTACACTCAAATGCAGGATGTTTCCCTGGAATCCTTCCTTTTCCTTCCCGACCCTGAAATTTACGGGCTGCGGTTAAGCACACATACTGGTGTTCAGCGATAATGCTCGAGTCTGTTATCAGTATTTCTTGAAATGTTCTCAGTTCACGTCTTTTTAAGAAAAGCCTGCTGTCTGTGATCTCACGATAGGCTCTAGTTTGAAGGTTTGTTGTTTGATCACTCTGAAGAAAGCGGTGACCTTGCTCTTGACTTGATAGTGGTACTTGTTGTTTAAACTTGGTCTCGCGTACACTGACATGTGTTTTGACCTCCTCTCCCTTCGTCCTGAAGTGCTGTTGGAATCTTTCTGCAATGGCTGGCATGCACCCACGTAGCCCTTTCAGCGACCTTCACGGCGGTGTGTGTCAACAGCACCAGGAAAGGTCCTAGCCACCTTTTTGCCCTCCAGCTTTTCCTCCTCAGGTCCTTGATCACCACTGAATCCCTGGCTTAATGTTGTGCAATGGGGTTTCTGCTGGTTTCCCCTGAGCTGCTTTCACCTGCACACAGACATTAGACAACAGAGAAGACATTTCTTTGCAGTAATTTAGCATATCATGTTCATACAACTCTGTCGATGGAAGCTGTTGTTTGACCCCTTCCATTCCCATGAGCGGTGGTCGTCAAAGACAATTTCAAATGGACTTAAATTTACTCTGGTCCTTTTTCTCATTCTCATGTACATCAGTACAATTGGTAGGGCCTTGACCCATGTTAGCCCAGTTTCCTCACAACATTTCGCCAATTTGTTCTTAATGATGCCATTACATCGTTCAACCGCACCTGCGAAGCAGGATGGTAGCTGCAATGCGTCCTCAATTCGATGCCTAAAAATTTACCCACTTGTTTTATCGCATCATTGACAAAATGTGTTCCATTGTCGGAACTGATTTTTGTGGGATGCCCCATCTGGGAACAATTTCAGTCAGCAGGGCCTTTGCCACTGCCGCCGTGTCTTGTTTTGATGTTGGGAATGCCTCAACCCATTTTGACCACATGTCAACCATCACCAAACAGTACCCGTTTTCCTCCGCACGGGCTCAACTCCACAAAGTCCATCATTAGATACTCAAACGGCCCAGATGATGGTGGTTGAGATGCTAAAGGCATTTTCACCCCCCTTGCCACATTGTGTGTGTTACAAATGACGCATCATTTACAGAAATTTTCTGCAACCACTGTGAACCCTTTTGTGAACCATTTTTCTCTCATTTCGGCAATGATCTGTACTTTAGATGTGTGATCTTTGCCGTGTGTTAGCTTAGCGTAATGCATAAAGAAATGGTGGGGTAAACAAGGCTTTCCATCTGAACTCTTTCGCTCAGGATCTTTCTTCCTGGCACTCAATTTCTGCGGTTATTGGTGAGCGGTATAGAGGAGCATAATTAGGGCGGGCCCTGCTGTGTCCTGTCTGGACTCTCGGCCCCCACAAGCACAGCTTCCCCCCTTCACTGATGCTGCTGGCCTCACAGACATCGCTCCACTCTCATACACACCTCACATACAACCCCAAGTGGGGTCCCACTTGGGGTCCCAAGTGACTTTACGTGATTTCCCTGGCTTGGGTTGTTCCCCGCTGGCCAAAAGAGAATCTTACCCGTCTTCGGGAAAACCACTCGTGCCCACTTGGTCATCGCTTGAGATCTTTGACCCTCAACAGGATCCAATATTTTCTGGAGTCTTGGGGAAAGTGCATTCAAGAGTCACCAGAGCCAATTAGTCTGCTTACTATAGGTAGAACATGGAGACAGGTTAATCATAACACAACTTAATCACTAAAATCCATCAGTGAATTACCCAGTGAATTCAGCCAGAACAACTCTCCATTCAATTTAATGTTCTGCTACCACTGTGACCAAGGCCATCAGTTCTGTACATGGTGAAGGCTAAGATTAGACACAACCTGCTCATATAATGCATAAAAGTAAAAACTTCAGTTAATTTAAAAGTCACCATATTTTAAAACATCCTTTTATCCAATCATTGTCTATGATTTTCAACTGATGCCCTGTGCTTTTTCTTCAAATATCTTATCATATGACACAGGCTCAGATATCAGCTTTGAGCTCGTTTAAAGAGAGAGCGACTCTGAGGCCTTCAGGACGGTAAACTGCATTCATAAACAGACACTCTTCACTTTAGCTCAGCGTCTGATCTGGCTAGAAATTAAAATTGTTTTCAAATGAACATCAGAGATTTTCCCTTTAACTCTATCCTTAGACAGTGATCACCATCTCCAATAATCATAATTTTATATTCGTCTTTTGCCCCTTATAATCAATTTTGAATTAATTTCCACTCAGATTGAGTCTCTGTTACTCAAGTTAGGCCACAGCACCAGAAATGACATGGTGGGCCAGATTCAGATAAGCGAATTGTTTTATTACAGCTCAGCACCAGCTTATCTTTTGAAACCAAAACATCAGCTTAAAGGGTTTCCAACCTATAGTTATTTCAACAACCCAATATTCAGAGTTTTGCAAAAGTGAGAAGAGCAAGAACATATTTATAATTGTTTGTTTATCTTAAAACCCTCTCAACCTGATTTATATGTCTATTCAACGTTTTATCATCTTTATCTTTAATTTTAAACTCATATTAACTAAACTTCACTAAAGACTTTTTTTTTTTTTTTTGTTCTTTTCTCTCTCTAAGTCACTATTTAAATATACATCCTCAACTCACGTTTTTCTGTCATTCTGTAATTTGTACATCTGCCTGTATTAAAATATTATATATCTTTCCTTCAAAAGGAATTCCTTAACCTTATTGTTATCTAATTATTTTCTTAAGACAGAGTGTAAATCTTGTCTCTGTTTCTTTCTCTTTACTGGGTTTTATTTACAGGATTTGCCACACCTTATGGGTGGGCGGTTACAGTTTCATGCAAAATGGCCCCGCTAACCACAATTAAACACTCTCTGTCCTCTGGTGGAGCAACACCTCTGTTCTCCAATCTCAGTCTAGTTCCCAGTCTCTGGGCAGTGCCTAATGTGGCAAACACTCGGATAGTCTCAGAAGAGAGCTCAGGGTCCAATAAACCTAAAATGTTTTGCATCTTGTTTTTCATAACCCTCACATTTGTTTATCAAATTGTAAAATCTCTCAGTTACTAATCCATGAATAAGCACAAGCAATTTGAATCTTTCTCTATTCTCTCTTTATTTGTAGCCAGTTAAGTTGCTGTTTAACTTTATAAACAGAATTAAAACATGAGTTGCCCATTTTCTTCATTAGTTCTTCAAATTTCTTTAACTTGCGGGCTTCAGAGCGGAGCTGCTTACAGCGTTTGCTCTTTCGTCTCAATATCTTTATCCGGACTGATCAAGTTACTGATCATGTCACTCAAATCATTTGCCATAATTTAGTTATCACAAATTGTATATTCATAGCTTAATCAAAGTTCATACTCACCAGCGATCTTTAAACAGCTGCGGCTTCTGTGTGATCAGACATCATTTTCCTTTCCCTGCTATGCTTCTTTCACACAACACTCGCATTTCGCACACACATTTCCCACAACAGCCCTTCAATCCTTATCTCCTATTTTCAAGTGACCATCCGTGCTACTCAGCGTTCCCTCATTTGGGACAATCATGATATTTACTTCACTTCTACCCCTTGCTCAGATTTTACAATTCATGCATTTTTGGCCATATAATTTTCTCATTTGACAAAATACGGTGCTTCATATTTGATCTTGCTCTCTGACTTCCCCATCCTGACAGTCTGTCTCTGTGGATCTACACCTAGCGCTTAGGTTTTTTAGTCTGTCGGACGTCTCCGTTCAGACCCAATCTTTCACCCAAGATGGACGGGCGGACTACCCCCTCTGTAATCCTTTTAAGACCTGCTCTCAGCACGGTCCGACCTGGCCTCGCCTGGTCTTTTACTCTTTTTCCCCCTGGAAAACTTTTCTCACAATTTCCTCCAGAAATTGTATCCCCAAGTCAGCTGTCAGCTATGGTTCCTCAATACCCTCAATATTTTCAATATTTTTTCCCAAATCATTCTCAATATTTTCAATATTTTCCCAAATCATTCTCAATATTTTCTCTCAATATTTTCAATATTTTTCCCCAAATAATTTTCAATTCATTCAGAAATTCAATAATCATTCAGAAATTCAACAATCATTCACATCATTCAGAAATTAGAAATTCAACAATCATTCAGAAATTCAACAATCATTCACATCATTCAGAAATTAGAAATTCAACAATCATTCAGAAATTCAACAATCATTCACATCATTCAGAAATTAGAAATTCAACAATCATTCAGAAATTCAATAATCATTTATTTCCCCCTGAATTTCTTAATTCAACAAAAATCTGTCTCTTACCAGGAAGCTCCCGTGCCACCTCGGGTTCGTTTTCTGATTCCAGTGGTCGGACCCTCCAGACCCCCAGAGCAGTCGGCCCTTCTCCCTCAATCTGTCAGGGTAAGGCTGTGACTCTAACGTCCAGGATGATCAGTCACCATCTGCTCTCGGGGTCCAGAAGGCACATCCAAGGAATCCCACTTAACTGACACCAAAACTGTCGTGGCAATAATTCAACTCAATCACTGAACAAGAGACAAATCTTTAAATATAATAAAGAATAATTTATTTCCTTGCAAGGAAAGAGTACACTGTCGCACAGCCACAGATGACTGTATGAGAGCGGCCTAAAGACTAAACAATCAGGTTCCCTTTTATACCATTTACAAGGTCAGAAGCAAAGACAAGTGCTCTGTAATCTTCTTCACACATGGTAAAGCTTCAGCACACACACACAGAAATAAACTTTCATGGTCCCTTTGTCAAGGATCAATGCAGTTTTAGCCACTGACCTTAGGGGTCAGATCGATTCTTTTTAAACTGACCAGTTGTCCCTCTCAGTTCAATTCTAAGGACATGTAACAAACTTCATGTTAAGCATACTAAATGAATGATTATATGTGTTAAAGCAAATTCATACATATTGTTAAAATCACTCTCCTCAATGATTATATTTTCTTCTATTGATTAAATACATTTTTCTATTACAACACTCATTAAACACATTCTCTAATATCATCCCAAAAAAAAGGCAAACCATCAGATCCTGGGCTTTTTGTTAGAAGGGGTTTTTAATAATATCATTTAGTTCTTTCATTTTTTCACATTTTAGATTTTGAAAGGAAGATATCATTTTGATTAAAGTTTCAAAAAAGTTTTAAGTTTGCCTCGTTTTTTAAGAATGCAAAAATGTTCCCTAACAAGAATAGACTTTCTTTCTCTGCATCATTTGGAGAGGCAGGACACATAATACGGTTCATTTCTTTTAATAAAGATTCATATTGTAATCTCTTGATTTGGAAAGATATTTACCAAATTTAATAGAGAATTGGAAAACAATTTTAAGGTATGAGATATTCATTTATTTTTATGTGGATTATGCCTTTAATATCCAAACAATAGCTAGAATTATGTAACAGAGAGGTATTTAATTCCTTGAGCACAAGGACGTCCCGTTCCCTGGCAAACCCCAAACCCAGACTCGTCCATGGGATGGTCAGACAGAGAAGCGTGATTGGTCACTCAGAGAACACGTCTCACTGCTCTAGAGTCCAGTGGTGGCGTGCTTTACCCCACTGCATCCCACGCTTTGCATTGCTCTTGGTGATGTAAGGCTTGGATGAGCTGCTCGCCATGGAAACCCATTCCATGAAGCTCTCTCCGCACTGTTCCTGAGCTCATCTGAAGGCCACAGGAGTTTGGAGGTCTGGAGCGATTGACTCTGCAGAAAGTTGGTGACAGTTGATAATACCTAGAATATCAAAATCAACTGCAGGCGGTCGATCCTTTTCTATTTAGCTCCTAAACTCTGGACGTCTTCCTAGCATTGTTTGGGAAGCAGACACACTCTGTCAGTTTAAATCTAGACTAAAAACACATCTCTTTACTATGGCACATAGAACATTTTTAATTTCTATTATTCAGATCAGTTAAATGATTATTAGGCAGCATTAACTAGGTCAGCTGGAACCGGAAAAACTTACCATAACACCTGATGTACTCAAGTTACATCATAAAATAATAATCAACTAACAGTTATAAGATTATTACTAACTGTCTAATATTTCCTAACACTTTATTTTGATGCTCCTCAACAGACTATACGTAACTTTGCAAACACATTTTAATTATTCTACTTACCAGTCTACTAATACTCTAATGAGTTAGTTGACATGTAGTTATAAAGTTAAACTGGACCATCGTAAAGTTCTCTACTGTTGGAATATATTCTCAGCTAATTTACTTTTACTCATTTAACAGACGCTTTTACTCAAGGCACTTAGAAACGAGGAACACAAGCAGTTGATCTGATAGAAGCAATAAACAACCATCGCTCAGAGCCTGCTGATGAAGACCTCCTGAGACGGTGGGATGTATAATAAAATGTAGTTTATAGGGCTGATGTTCAGTTTCTGCTCACAGTTCAGATATACATGTGTTTTTGTTATTCATTGTGACCTACTGTTTCCTGTTTTTCGTATTTGCACAAAGTTCACATGTCATTGAATATTTTACTTTCAGAGGCTGAAATCAGAAAAGAATATGACTGTGAATGTTACGGTAGTAAATCTGAACGATATAAACTGATCAGGGGTGTGTTTCTCAAAAGCCTCGTTGGCCAACTATGGTTGCAATTCCGTCAATCAACATGTAGGTCAAGTCTGTGTTTCCTGAAATCATTCGCAAACTTGTGTGGCCTGGACAACACTCGACATGTGGTTAGAAGTAGAGTTTCTTGTTTGCATGACATGTGGGCCTACCAGAGTGTAGTTTTTATGAGGATCTATTAACAGAGATGCAATATAATATGCATAACTGTTTTCAGTGGAGTATAAAGACCTTACACAATGAACCGTTATATTTTTATTACCTTAGAATGAGCCGTTTCTATCTACACACACCGCGGGTCTCCTTACAGTGAAGTCGCCATTTTGTGCCGCCATGTTTCTACAGTAGCCCTAAAGGGACAAACTACTCTACCAAGCGCTAGCTACTCTCTGCTCTCTCAGACAACAACATTTATGTCCTGTGTCAGCCACCGTAGCTTCTCTATGTGCTTGAAAGGGAGTGGTGAGCAGTGTGTTATTGCAGTTCCAGTTCACAACATCACCACTAGATGCCACTAAAATTCACACACTGCACCTTTAATAAATCAGGAGCAAAATAAGCAAGCTGACATTCAGTACAATCTCGATCTTTAATTTAGAATACATACAAATATAATTTACGTGTTTTAGTTTGTCATGAGATTTAAAGCTTTTGAAGAGTGCGCCTGCACGTACATGCTCTAGTATGTAAGATAGAGCCTATGATTGAATCCAGAAAGAAAGCAAAATAACGGAGAAAAAAAGAGAATTACTCCTCGGACGCCATGTCTGTAATTGATAGCAAAGAAATCTAGCATGAATTTAATCTCAAACTAATTTATTAAAAGCAGTTATTAACTCCACCACCTGCATGACATCATTAACCAATGTGGTTGAACGACAGATTTGCAAAAAATGGTTTGAAACAGTCATGACTAGCTAGTTGATTTCTTCAACGATGCATCGTACTATGGTAGTTAACTGGTGTACTGGATAACAAGCTTAAATGGGATTCTTGGACTGATTTTTTGCACAAGGCACAGCAAAGAATGTACGTTTTAAAGAAACGTTTGTTTTTAATGTCAATAACAAAATGCTTCTGATGTTTTATACTGCTTTTATTGAAAGTGTTTATCTGTTGGTTCAGACATGCCACTCAATCACAGAAAAAGTTAATCAGAAAAAGTTATTACTGCCAGTAAATTACTTGGGATAACACTACCGAGCATTGAATATATCTACAAAGACAGAATGATGAGAGAGGCAAATAATATTGTATGTGATTACACACACCGTTGGCATTTCTTTTTAAATTACTGCCACCTAGGCGTCGCTTCTGCCCACCTCTTCTGACCAAGAAAAGATCCAAATTCTCTTTTGTACCACAAGCCATAAAAGCCTTAAATCAGTCAAAATGAGCTAGATATCCAGCTGGCCAGATGTAGGGGTGTATAGTGTATTGTGTTGTTGTATTACATGTTTGATGTCCTGTTATGTAGTGCATAAACCCAACTGCCCCACAGGGGACAATAAAGTTATCTACCACTACTACTACATTTTTGCTCCAGATCTTATAGGTCACTGGCCATCACTGACCCATATCGGTTGACCACTACCTCAAATCTCCTATTCACGTCTGCAAAGGCCAGCATTTGGAAAACATTTCCCTTTGCAAAAACTACTCATGTTCTTTGACAATGCAAGAGTCCAGCACTCTGTAAAGTGTCCTCCAGCACATCCCAAAGACTTTCAGTTAGTTTAAGTTCTGGACTCAGAGGTGCCAATTCATGTGTGAAAATGATCCTTCATGCTCCCAACAATTATTTCACAATATGAGCTGATGAATCTTGACATCCTGGAATATGGCCATGATGTGTCTTCCTGCATGGTTGTTTAAGAAATGAAAAGCTACACACTCCATCAATTAGGGTTGGAAGTATACTGTTGGCAAACACAAAATCACTGCAATAATGATCCAATCATTGACTCTTAAGCATTTGCAGATTTAAATCAGTTTCAGTGTTGTGGTGGGGCATCCGAGGCCCGCCCCTGGTGGTCATTGATGCCCTCCTACCACAGGCCATGGCATGGCTCCCAAAAAATATCCCATTTAGTTATTCTTTTAATATTAAATGTACAAACTGTAACTTAAATGAAATAAAATGGAAAAAGTTTTTCTGTCTACATCAAAGACAGTTAGCGCTAACTGTTAGCCTATATATCGACAAAAATGGACTTACGAAAATGGTTTAGACCTCCTCAGCCTCTTCCATGAGCAGACTCTTGGTGCGTCTCAATCAGCTCCCTAGTTCAGTAATTAGAGCACTGATCAGGGATCAGACCATTGACTAATGTCCTGATCAAGTGCCCTGACTACTGAACTAGGAGCTGATTGAGACTCCTCTGACACTCCACCACCACCAGTAGCCAAACATGGTCTCTGAAAGCCGAGCTGGTAAAATGACAAGTGTATGTAGAAGGCTGTGCTCACTTTTCATAATATGAAATAAAATAAAAAAATAATATTAAAGGCTAATATTTAAAACATAGCCTAATTCCGAAACTAAATAGGCTACGTGTTCTTTAACCCTCTGTCCGATGAAGACGCGTTGGCGCGTTCTGGTGGATTTTTTCCTTTTATGACAGCGAAACAAATCCCACACCAATACTCTGTCATTTTTAGCCATACATACTTGCAAGACATAATGCTAAACTATAAACTGTCTACTTTTATTTGTGTACACTCACAATAGCAACAAAGGCCATGGATTCAGGAACGGATTATTTTGCATGCACTCCACCAAACGCTGTCTTCATTTCAAAATGTAATTTGTTTATCTAAACGCAAAGTTTTTAATCTCAAAAGCATTTCTAAATTCAGTTAATATTTCCAACAAACAAAATTTCAAGCCAAAATAACGAAATAGTTAATACAAAAATTTAAACTTGGTTAGTTACCACTATGCAAATTCAAACATTTCGCTCTTTTAATTTTAATCAATGCTTGAATAACTCTCCTGTCCATTGCAAATAATGGCTAGTGCGGTGGGATACACATATATGGCATAATTTTTGGAATAACTTATCAAGAGAGGGGGAAAAAAACGCTTTAAGTCGCATAACAACGGTTAACAGAAAGCGCATTTTGCAATAGTTTTTATCGACATTTAGACAATAATCGCAAAAGTTTTGTGCAAATCTGTAATGGAAACGTGGCTACAGTGACATGATATGGAAATTAACAACAAGAAGAATAAACGAAATTCACAAATATTATTAATAATAATAATAAAAAATGTTTTGCATTGTTATTGCATTTCTGGTGTGTTGGACTATATTATGTTGCCACTGCGTCAAAATATTTCTCAAACGTATAAAAAATATATATGTGTGTGTGATGATTATGTGAGACTGAACTACAATAAGCAACATTATTCACTGGGTTCTGGCTGTTCCATATCAATTAATAGGTGTTCCATAGATTGGGACTTGGGAATTCCTGTATCTTCAGGGAGAGGTTGGCTTTCTTCATGTTCTTCTGAAGGTAGACCTCCAGCTGAGAGAGATCATGTGGAACACAACAACAAAAGAGCCATCAGAAACTGATGACATTGTGCTTTGAATCTGTCAATCTGCACCTTTAATTGTATGAAGGATCAATAATTCAAGGTGTTTTACTCACATTATCATAATAATAAAGTTGACATTAATATTATGTAGGGGATCTGTGGGCTAATTGTTCAGTTCTGTCCAAAATGTGCTAAGAATGTTTTGCTAACGTTCCCATTAGGTTATGAAAACACTTTCTGAACGTTTTCTTGTTTATGTGAAGGTTAGCAAAACATTAGAAACGTTCCATATTATCATTTTACAAACATCACAGGTACTTTTGAATGTTGAATGTTTTTAAACAAGTAATAAATGTAACTATAATAAGTAGTTACTTTAAAAAAAACATGAACAATGTATAAATAATGTGTTTGTGCTAACGTTTTGAGAACAATATTAAAGACCAGATAACACTGAACAAACGTTACTGGAAGAACATTAGTTCTTAACTTTGACAGAGCGTCTCCTGTTATCTGAGTAGTTCAAATCAAACTTTGATTACAGCAACACTTGTCTGGTGTTCCTGTGGGGTTTATTGTGTAATATATCTAGGTGTTCAGTTGAATTGAAGCAGGTCTTCCTAATATAAAATCACTGCCATTGAGAAAGCAAGCGTTTGTCTTGAGTGACGACAGTCTGTAGATTATAAATGAACACTGTTGTTACCTGAACCAGAAAAGTACTCTTTGAACTCTAGAATTGTACATCCTTCTCTGATGCCATAATCACCCAGTGTCCGACCATTCTCCAGCATCTCATTTGAAAATAGTCTGCAGCTAAGCACTGCACAAAACAGCAAATATCATTGGTGAAGACATATTTCATCATTAAGAGGCGTTTCCTGAAGGCTATTTAGCAAACTCTTTACTCTTACATACCTCCACAACATCTACATCCAATCCCATCAATAGGAGATTCGTGTTTTATGCCACAATCATCCTCCAGTATCTTGTGTGCGTAGTATAGTGTGTATCTGTCACCTATGAAAACAACAGCAGCAAACATCAACATATCATTTCATCATCCTGTAGGATAATTTACAACATTTATGCTACTAATATCATGGTTCAAATATGGTTACTGTAGTGAATGCTGGGTTATTTCCGTAAGAGTAAATCCAACAGATGTTATTCTCGATTATAGTTTTTCCTAATGTTGTAATTTTTATATATGAAGGTTAGTTTAACATGAATCACAGAACCACACATAGAAACAGAGTTCGACTTACTTTTACGTTCAGGACGGGCTTTTCTGCTGAACTCTTCCACGGTCATGCTCCTCAGTTCCTCCTCTGAATCCACACACACTGCTCTTTCACATTGTCCATCTGTATCTTTTATAATAACACTGCAGCTCATTTTGAACTAATTCACAATCAATGTCGAGTTTAAAATCAATATAAAATCAGTACTGTGCAGTGTTCAGTTTTTCTTTCTCTTTTGTAAGTAACAGCGTACGTCCAGAGATGGACTCTGCCCACTTCCTCCAGGACTCTTCTTCTGCTTTTGAGGCTTTATTTGCGGCTGACAAACATTGTA
This sequence comes from Gobiocypris rarus, assembly GCA_023029165.1. Lineage (NCBI taxonomy): Eukaryota > Metazoa > Chordata > Actinopteri > Cypriniformes > Gobionidae > Gobiocypris > Gobiocypris rarus. The sequence continues at coordinate 2,104,521 of CM040913.1, forward strand.
ATGATGCATTACCGCCACAGAGTGTGGATCAAAATGACATTCCCTCCCTTTATATCCTCCCTGTATATCCTCTTCCACAAATTAGCTATTTCAAATATAAATATTGAAAATATGTTCTTCAGAACTGTACACTGATTGTTCGTGGACATGTTATGGAGTCGGTCACATCATATTTCTAAACTAATATTTGTTAAACAAGCTTTAATGTGGGCAATATGTATTAAAAACTATATCAAATATGCTATACTGTAAAATTTGATTGAAAATGAAGGAATTATCATGCAAACTAGTGGACATGTCGAGTATTTAAAAAAAAAAGTTTAGTTTAAGTTAATCCGTAGACATTGTATGAAGTACAAAAAGTAATAAAGTAAAATGAATCAAGCTGGTTAATATACAACACGATTTGCTGGGTAAAATGAACCCAACATGTGTTCGGTCCTACACTGTAAAAAATATTACATGCTATCTGCTTAAAAAAATTATGGTAACAATATTACACGTATTATATTTGAGTAGATTTTAAGGTTGTTTTTATTAGTGAAATTTACCCAAATAAATTAAGTAAAAATTCCTAAATTATTTAGTCTATGGCACATGGTGAATTTAATATTATTAGTGGAATGTGCTTTTTAATTTAAGTTGTCTCACAAATAAATCAAGCAGAATTTACTCATTTGTATGAATGAAATTTACTTAATAAAATGTACTGCTTTTTTCAGGTTAAGATAATAATCAATACATAATGCACTTTTTGTTATCAAACATGCTTTTAATCTTTCTTTTTTTTGCACAAATAAAAAAAATCTGTATAAAATGTAAGTCAGCAGTTTTAAGATATGAAAATAAAATTAAAAAATGCCAACATTTTCCATGAGAAAGATAATTTTGTTAAACAACTTGTGCATACAAATTTGTATAAAAAAATATTTCAGTTAGAAAAGTCACATTATGGACTAAAACTTGAGAATAACTTGTAGCAAGACTTTGTAAAACATGCATTGTCTCAATCTAAGTCATGAGTTTGTTTTTAAGTGTTAGTATTTTTGGTGAAAACTTGCAAACATCCAGTTCCAAGAAGAGCTTCTGAAAGGCCTCAAAAGTGTGCCTAAGTTCTTTCGGGTAGGTGAGGTTAAGTGCATATGTGAGTCCAAGAAGAACAGTACAGGCTCTTGCCAGATTTTCCAAGCCAGCCATGACTTGCACCCCCTCCAAGATGATGCTGAAATCCTCCTGATAATCCCTATTGCAGATGGCAATTTTCATTATGTGCTGCAGAATATCTCCATTGTCACACTGTAAAATAAACATTAAATAAGTATTCTTATCTTGTCAAACATCATTACAATAATCTGTTAACCTGACCCTTTAACACAAACTTATAGAATACCAAATTAAAATAGATATGTTAGTTTATTAAGCCTTTGGGCTAGAAGGCTAAGTGTGGTCTCATTTTAACATTTCAGTTTGCTTCAATTTGTAATTACAATCATAAATAAATACAAAAAAAGTTAAGGCTGTCTTATAAATGTTTTAGAAATTATTTTTCATAAAATGTATTTTTAATAACCAAATTAAATTGACCTTGTTGAGGTTAAGAAACACAATGCAGCTAAAACATGTCTGACAAAGTTATATTTCAAATTCATTAATTTATAAATCGCAATGCTACAGATTAAATTTGCTCCACAGTTACATATTCTGTAATCTGGTATGATATACTACATAATTTAACATTACATTAAAATACACTATATTCTTATAAACATACCCGAGATGGTTTGCAGAAAAGATATCTTCACGATCATGGTCACAACTGCTGGATGTTTTAGTCATGGTTTTAGCGTTTCAGCCAGAGAATTTCTACACGATATTTGCGGGAGAGTCTACTTCTATGAACGAGTTGGGACATCGCGTACAGGCTACTGAAAGAGAGGGCGCCATCTGGCTTCAGTATGAACGCAATATTACATCGTGCCATTTGTATTATTATTACTCTTTTCTAGAAGATTAATTTTAAATTGTCATACATTATTATATTTCGAAGAAGTAATTTGAAGTTTTAAAAGTTACATCTATTAATCTTCCCAATATCAAGCTTACCGATGGCCTATGGAGAATATAACGTTAGCACAAATTGACAACGATTTATTTTAGCAATCAATATTCTAGCCACAGCACAAGCATGTGGTGGTGTTGTACACACTGGAGATAAGACAATCGTTCACAGTTTCGCTAGTCATATAATTTGTTTTCGTTGATTTAAGACAACTCATCTCATCTATTTTGCCTTATAGGCATCGGCATGACACAACTAAAATCTGCGACCTCAGCGATGCTACTGAACAAGAGTGGACATAACTGCTTTAAGAAATAATGAGAACGCTTACCTCTTATGTGATTGACGTTCGACCACTCCGCCAAAATGTCTTCTGATCACTGCCGTTCACTTTCAAATGGTGTCTCAACCGCATAATTGAACCAATTCTCTTAAAATAAATGGGTAAATATTTTCTTAATTTTATTAGTTTATTTTGCTCAAATTAAGCCTAAAAATTGCACACATTTTCTTAAATAAAAGAGGAAAACGTATCTCTTGGTTTTATTAGTGAAATCTTCTTAATATATTCTATCAAACACAAAACCACAATTTCAATAATGAAATGTAGCCATTATATTTAATTATCACGTTATTTTTTTTAATGAAAATTACAAGGCCCATGATTCATTTTTTACAGTGTATATTTACCCAGCCCTTGGGTTGTTTTTTCTTGCCCTCTCATGTTTTATAAAGTGTTCTGTTTAGTCTTGTGTGTTCAAATCTCATCCTTGACATTCCATGATCTCTCCCACATTCCTTTGAATCCTGTAAAACCATCAACCTTTCTCATCCCATTGTTTTTGACACCTTTCCTTTAACCTTTTCTTAATACTCATGATTTCATTCTTACTCAGACTAACTGATAAATTAATATAATTGTTCTTTACATCTTATACTGTTTCATTTCCTTGAAAACCAATATGTGCAGGAACACTGAATCCTGTATAATGTTTGCTGTATTTCTATTAAAATGTCGCCTGAATGGGAATAAATGAAATGCACTTTCATCATCAGATCCTCATCAGCGTAAAATGTGCAGTCTTTTGTTATGACTGAGCATATTGACCTTCTGATCAAATGGGTTAGGGTTAGGAAATGAAAAAACTCTGGTTAAAGTTTGACCAGAACACTGGCTGTTTTCCAAACTGCATTTCGCTTGTTAAGGGTTGAGTGTAGAATCTAGAAATGGGAGAGAAGCTTTACTAAAGCTTTGAATCAACTGAATCGTTTGCTTTGTGAAATGACTCACTGTTCTGAAGCTTCGGAAACGCCTCACTATGACGACTCCTGCTGGCTAGAACGGTGTAATTACAAGCCAAAGCATGCACAAATACACCTTTTACAAACCAGCTGCTAATGCTTAATTGGAGGTGTAATTAGTAAATGCAATTAACAAATCATGCAATACCATTAAATATGAGGGGTGAAAAGACGTAGGTGAACACATGTGCAGACTGGTGCAGAACTGCATGACTCTGCTGTGTTGGACGTTAATAAAGATGAATCATACTTTTATTCTTCTACATTATTGAAACAAACAAAAATTTGTAATGTTTGTTTTGTTCATTTTATAGAGAGTTTGATTAATCAGACCAATAAGATACTCTAAAATAAAACTCTTCCTTTTTATTACACAAACGTGTCATGAAATATTTACGAACTTAATATTTAAGTTTTGATCAGTATCACAACAAGAGATTTTATAAAATAAAATAATATACTGATAAGAAGTCTGACACATTTCTTTCAACATGCAAGAAAGAATCAATATGCGGATCAACAAAAAAAGACGTATTCATGTAGAGTGGCTTATTTATACACATTAAACATGGCATTTTGAGGCTGTATTGAAATGCATTGAACTACGATATGCAACAGTTGCTGGATTTTGACCGAGTTTGCTGCATTATAGTTAATAATTCCATAGATCGAGTCCTGGAAATCCCATCTTCAGGTGAAAGTTGAACATGTGAAACAGAACAACAAAAGATCCGTCAGATGCTGAATGATATTTTCATGCAAGACGTTTTGCACTCATCATAATAAAGTTTACATTTATTATGTGGAAGGAAGACCCAGGATAATTTCTGTTATATTGATTTAAACAATAAAACAATTATGAAGCACAAGTTCCCATGTGACAAATGAAGGGTCAGGTGTAAGACCTCAGTTTTTACCTCCACCACGTAGACGTATCGACTGTATAATTGTAGCCTGGTTTCCAATGCAATAATAACCAAGTGTACAACCATCCTCCAGTCGCCTGCCTGCATAGATTAGTCTGCATTCCTCATCTAAGGAAAAAAAAAATGTTGGAACAGCAAACATCGGTATTTCAACCTCACCTTTACGCAAAGAAAATATATTATCCTACATATGAATCAATAAATTAAATGATATACCGGTATATTCGAAAATATACAGAATAATATATTGTGTATATTACTTAAATGTGCGGTATGTAGGATTTAGTGGTCGAAATGTGTACTGCAGTCCAAATGACCCCCTCCTCAGACTCGAGGACACGCACAGGAGCGAGCGCAATTGAACATAAATGCCACACTGTAAGTTGATAAGTTGATTCACCCATGTTTTATATTCTCTCATTCATAGAGATTTTTAGATGGATGCTCTTTAGGTCGGGTAGAATTTGTGATCTCTGACATGGTTTGTTTGCTGGCTTCCATGGCAGCTATTCCCTGTGTTTTTCGCCCACTGGCAACCTGTGATGTTGAAATGCTTTTGGGTAAACTGGCAACGTTGTCTGGCTATCACCAGACCAAGCTCAGTTTAAGACTGAACACTGGTCTGTGGAGTCTGCTCTGTGTTTTCAACTGCAGAAGAGGCGTGATCAACGGGCATAGTTCAAATGACTCCGTACGCAATTGGATAGTCCTTCAACCAATCAGATCACAAGAGGCGTGATCAACGGGCATAGTTCAAATGACTGTACGCAATTGGATAGTCCTTCAACCAATCAGATCACAAGAGGCGTGATCAACGGGCATAGTTCAAATGACTCTGTACGCAATTGGATAGTCCTTCAACCAATCAGACCACAAGAGGCATGATCAACGGGCATAGTTCAAATGACTACACAATTGGATAGTCCTTTAACCAATCAGATCACAAGAGGTGTGATCAACGGGCATAGTTCAAATGACTACACAATTGGATAGTTCTTCAACCAATCAGACCACAAGAGGCGTGATCAATGGGCATAGTTCAAATGACTGTACGTAATCAGATAGTCCTTCAACCAATCAGACCACAACAGGGGTGATCAATGGGCATAGTTCAAATGACTCTGCGCAATTGGATAGTCCTTCAACCAATCAGATCACAAGAGGCGTGATCAACGGGCATAGTTCAAATGACTCTGTACGCAATTGGATAGTCCTTCAACCAATCAGATCACAAGAGGCGTGATCAACGGGCATAGTTCAAATGACTCCGGCAATTGGATAGTCCTTTAACCAATCAAACCACAAGAGGCGTGATCAATGGGCATAGTTCAAATGACTCTGTACGCAATTGGATAGTCCTTCAACCAATCAGACCACAAGAGGCGTGATCAACGGGCATAGTTCAAATGACTCTGTACGCAATTGGATAGTCCTTTAACCAATCAGATCACAAGAGGCGTGATCAACGGGCATAGTTCAAATGACTCTACGCAATTGGATAGTCCTTTAACCAATCAGACCACAAGAGGCGTGATCGGGCATAGTTCAAATGACTCTGTACGCAATTGGATAGTCCTTCAACCAATCAGATCACAAGAGGCGTGATCAACGGGCATCGTTCAAATGACTGTACGCAATTGGATAGTCCTTTAACCAATCAGATCACAAGAGGCGTGATCAGCGGGCATAGTTCAAATGACTCTGTACGCAATTGGATAGTCCTTTAACCAATCAGATCACAAGAGGCGTGATCAACGGGCATAGTTCAAATGACTCTGTATGCGCAATTGGATAGTCCTTTAACCAATCAGATCACAAGAGGCGTGATCAGCGGGTATAGTTCAAATGACTCTGTACGCAATTGGATAGTCCTTCAACCAATCAGATCACAAGAGGCATGATCAACGGGCATAGTTCAAATGACTCCGCGCAATTGGATAGTCCTTTAACCAATCAAACCACAAGAGGCGTGATCAATGGGCATAGTTCAAATGACTCTGTGCGCAATTGGATAGTCCTTTAACCAATCAGACCACAAGAGGCGTGATCAACAGGCATAGTTCAAATGACTACACAATTGGATAGTCCTTCAACCAATCAGACCACAAGAGGCGTGATCAACGGGCATAGTTCAAATGACTGTATGCAATTGAATAGTCCTTCAACCAATCAGATCACAAGAGGCCTGATCAACGGGCATAGTTCAAATGACTCCATACGCAATTGAATAGTCCTTTAACCAATCAGGCCACAAGAGGCGTGATCAACGGGCATAGTTCAAATGACTCCGTACGCAATTGGATAGTCCTTCAACCAATCAGATCACAAGAGGCGTGATCAACGGGCATAGTTCAAATGACTGTACGCAATTGGATAGTCCTTCAACCAATCAGATCACAAGAGGCCTGATCAACGAGCATAGTTCAAATGACTCTGTACGCAATTGGATAGTCCTTCAACCAATCAGATCACAAGAGGCGTGATCAACGGGCATAGTTCAAATGACTCCGTACGCAATTGGATAGTCCTTCAACCAATCAGATCACAAGAGGCGTGATCAACGGGCATAGTTCAAATGACTCTGCGCAATTGGATAGTCCTTCAACCAATCAAACCACAAGAGGCGTGATCAATGGGCATAGTTCAAATGACTCTGCACGCAATTGGATAGTCCTTTAACCAATCAGACCACAAGAGGCGTGATCAACGGGCATAGTTCAAATGACTCCGCACGCAATTGGATAGTCCTTTAACCAATCAGGCCACAAGAGGCGTGATCAACGGGCATAGTTCAAATGACTCTGTACGCAATTGGATAGTCCTTTAACCAATCAGATCACAAGAGGCGTGATCAACGGGCATAGTTCAAATGACTCTGTACGCAATTGGATAGTCCTTCAACCAATCAGACCACAAGAGGCGTGATCAACGGGCATAGTTCAAATGACTCTGTATGGATAGTCCTTCAACCAATCAGATCACAAGAGGCGTGATCAACGGGCATAGTTCAAATGACTGTACGCAATTGAATAGTCCTTCAACCAATCAGATCACAAGAGGCCTGATCAACGAACATAGTTCAAATGAGTCTGTACGCAATTGGATAGTCCTTCAACCAATCAGATCACAAGAGGCGTGATCAACGGGCATAGTTCAAATGACTCGTGACGCAATTGGATAGTCCTTCAACCAATCAGATCACAAGAGGCGTGATCAACGGGCATAGTTCAAATGACTCCGTGCGCAATTGGATAGTCCTTCAACCAATCAGATCACAAGAAGTGTGATCAACGGGCAACGACCATCGCTTCTCTATCAGTGATTAAACAAATCAAACAAAAGAGAAACAAATAGGTGAATTTAGCATGTTTCCTTCATCTGTAAGCATATTATGGTATCGGTATGCTTTAGTACAATAAAAATCTTACATACAGCACCTTTAATGATGTTTTTTCAAATGTCAGCCTAACCACAGGCTCTACTCTTCAGCACAATGGTAACCACAAAACTCACACACACCAAACCTTTTAAATTCCAGAATAATACAACTGAAAACACTATATTAATATTGAGCAAATCATATGAAATAACACTTAATTTTAACATTTACTCTCCTTTAACAGTCAGAAGAAGCATGCTGGGAACTAGAAATCTGTTGTAACTCATTCCAGGAACGTGTGTATACATGTGTACATACATTCACATTTATATGGGAACATGTATGTGCAATATGTGTCCACAATAAATAATACAACTTTATGCTTTTTTTTGTCTTAATTTCTAAATATTTTATATGTATTGATGCATAGCCATACGGTCAATGCATACCAGAGATGTTCACAAGTCTTTCATCTAAAGTCTGAGTCAAGTCTTAATCTCTAGAGTTCGAGTCAAGTTGAGTCTTTTGTCATGAGTCCGAGTCAAGTCATTTCATGCCATACAAAAATAATAAAAATAAAAATACACAATATATATGATATTTATATTATCTGTTTTGTTTGTAATAAAGGTCCTAAGATGTAAGGGATCATGTGAATCCAGCTTGTTTCTTTATAATTCATTACATTGTGCAAAACAATCGTCCTGGCAACAAGATGAGTAGTCATTTTTAATACAGTCGCTAAGTGGACGCAAGATGGCGACAGTCACGGTTTGTTATACAGCAGTGTTGTTACTGACGACAGGCATTAACAGAAAATATCAAACCTCGGGAAAGTTTAAGTCAATAGAAAACTGTACGCATGCTGATTGTGATATGTTAAAATATGAGCTTTAAGTAATAAATGGATTACCGTGTCTTTCTCATGGGACACACTTTAAGAAAGAGAAAATATGCATGAACAGGCTCAAAAAATATTTTATGATGCTGTTCACTTTATTTAAGCAATTCATCTTGATTTAACACAATTATATCATGTTTCAGGTTCAAATGTAATTAATTCATGTTAAACTGACTTAAAACTGTTACTCTTTGACATAACTTGATGTTTTCATTTTGAAATATCATGTTTCAATCAAGTAACACAATCAAACAGGACTTTCACTTCCCATCATGCTTTGCAAGGAGGCTGAATTCAGAGAGTAAATGTTTAAATAAAGTGCTATTTGATGCATTTTTAACAGATGAGAAAATGGAGAGACTTTTGTAATGTTTTGTTATGTTGGTATTTAAAGGTTTGTGTTATGTTGGTGTTTTTGGAGGTTAGTATTGTGGTGAAGTGTAGAGCATGTGCTTGGGCTGAGGATCTGCTAATAACAAATATAGATGTTTTAATAATAATAAACGTTTACTTTGGGCATGCCATGGATGTAACAAAACCATCTTCTGGCTAGCCAATAAGACCTTGTAAAAGGTTTGTAAATGTTGTAAAAATAGTATTTCACTAAATGAAAAATAATCAATTAAACTGGGTTCCTGGTATTGGATTGTTTTTTACATTCATTTTATATTAATTAAATTGAATAGTTTTGGACAAAATTAAGAATGTTAACCTGATTTAACTAAATGGCATTGAATTAACCTTACGTTAAAAAAAATTAAGTTTACTGAAATAAACAATTTTCAACATAACCCAATTACGTGGAACCTGTTGACATAAAAAAAAATTAAGTAAAACCCACATATCATTTTTTTTGCGTGTTGTGATAGGTTTAAAGACTGGATTATTATTTTCTTAATGTTTTAACTGACTGTCTATTAAAATGTGACTTGAGTCTGAGTCACTAACTCAAGTGCCCACCTCTGATGCATACAAAATGTGAATCATTTTAACAAAATAAGAGAGATCATACAAAATGCATGTTTTTTATGTAGTCCTGTGTAATGACTGAGACAAATCAGACACAATTATGTATTCATTATATTTCCCAACAAAGGGTTGTGAACCTTCCCCTAACAGAGCCAATAAATCAGGAGAGGTCTCAGTTACCAGGGCCACCATCAGATAAGACTCTGTTTATGGCTTGGAAGAAAGTGAAAAACAAGGGCCATAGAAATTTCCTTAAAGTTAACACTTTCCTGCATCAATTTATAGACAAACTGATTTATAATTGAATGTGCATCCCAGGACGTATGTGTGTATGATTATTACTGTGTTGTGTAGTGTCTCTCATATGGTATTTTGTTTTTATGCAGAACCCACAATTAATGTCACCTCAGCTATACCATGTTTGGTTCAAATCGTCAGGGCGGGCTTTAGACGATGATGGACAGATGATCAACAGCAATGTAATCATCCACGTCATCGAGGCGCTTGGGTTGAATTCGTTCAGAATGGAGAACTTGTTTTGTATGAATTCACCTTTACTATTTCTCTCTATTTCACACCAGCAAAGCTCGTTTACACTCTTCTTCTTCTTCTAGCATGCGTTTGAGTTCTGTTGTGTTAGTGATGTGTCATTCATGAACGATTCGTTCTTTTTGAACTGATCTTAAATCTGACTGGGGAACAGTGAGCTGTCTCAGAGAGCGGTTTGATCATTGTGTGTTGAGCGTGCGCTACAGGCCATCGGTTCTGCACAGGATCTTCTGCTCTCAGCCGATGGAGCTGTGAGAACCAATGACTGGAACCCGAAGACTCGAGAGATGAACTAATCAAGTCTGTTTCTGGGACTGCACGCATTGCTTATAGGGCTGTCACGTCCCAGATCAGACACTGATAATGGAGCTAACGACTGAACACGAAGACTCGAGAGATGAACTAATCAAGTCTGTTTCTGTGACTGCACGCATTGCTTATAGGGCTGTCACGTCCCAGATCAGACACTGATAATGGAGCTAACGACTCGAACACGAAGACTCGAGAGATGAACTAATCAAGTCTGTTTCGGGACTGCACGCATTGCTTATAGGGCTGTCAGGCCCAGATCAGACACTGATAATGGAGCTAACGACTACAACCCGAAGACTCGAGAGATTAACTAATCAAGTCTGTTTCTGTGACTGCACGCATTGCTTATAGGGCTGTCCCGGCCCAGATCAGACACTGATAATGGAGCTAACGACTCGAACCCGAAGACTCGAGAGGTGAACTAATCAAGTCTGTTTCGGGACTGCACGCATTGCTTATAGGGCTGTCACGGCCCAGATCAGACACTGATAATGGAGCTAACGACTCGAACACGAAGACTCGAGAGATTAACTAATCAAGTCTGTTTCTGGGACTGCACGCATTGCTTATAGGGCTGTCACGGCCCAGATCAGACACTGATAATGGAGCTAACGACTCGAACCCGAAGACTCGAGAGATGAACTAATCAAGTCTGTTTCTGGGACTGCACGCATTGCTTATAGGGCTGTCACGGCCCAGATCAGACACTGATAATGGTGCTAACATCTCAAACACGAAGACTCGAGAGATGAACTAATCAAGTCTGTTTCTGGGACTGCACGCATTGCTTATAGGGCTGTCCCGGCCCAGATCAGACACTGATAATTGAGCTAACGACTCGAACACAAAGACTCGAGAGGTGAACTAATCAAGTCTGTTTCCGGGACTGCACGCATTGCTTATAGGGCTGTCACGGCCCAGATCAGACACTGATAAAGGAGCTAACGACTCAAACCCAGAGACTCGAGAGATGAACTAATCAAGTCTGTTTCTGGGACTGCACGCATTGCTTATAGGGCTGTCACGGCCCAGATCAGACACTGATAATGGAGCTAACGTCTCAAACCCGAAGACAGGAGAGGTGTTATGCTACTAATCTTTCCAGGGAACAGACGGGATTAAATGTGAAGAGTGACTGGGATTCGGAGGTGAGGTGAACTAACAGACCCAGCTGAGCTATTAATGAAATATTTCTTTTTTGGCTGCATTAGCTTATCATTTATGCTTTATTCCAAATGTGATCCACGTTTGCATTGATGTGTTGGGGAATTTAACTGAACGAGATTCAAAGATCCGAGTCCATAAAATGATCCGAACTTATTATGAGTCGCTCAACATGCGTCACTTACTCCGTTGCTCTGATTGGTTGTAGGTCTAGCCAATCGAGGTCTTTCCTGGTTGGGTTGAAACACACCCCATAATCACAGCCCAATGGAGCAGAATCAGACTAGAACTGAGTATGACCACGTCAGGCTAATGTTTGGTCTCTACGAACTCCAAATGTTGTTTAAAAAAATAAATACCATTTTGGCGCTGTAAATGTGGTTTGACAGATCGCAGTGGCGCCTCAGCTCGAGAGAAGCAGCACATGAACTGATCATCTCAGCTTTAATACCAGTTACAGCAGGAAATAAACATGAATGAACATCTGAAGGTGTGTTAAAAGATACAGAACAACTTTCCAAAATCCGTATCATGTCTCATGTAGTGGCTCAATCGGTGTTTCAACTGCGGTAAGACAATGTTACGTGACGTCACATTTAACTAATAAACCCAGCCTGATCTCATGAAAGTGCGTATCTATAGCACAAATAGGATTTATTGTGCAATTTATACTCAAATATGTGTTTTTGCATGCGGTATGCAGTTTTTGTGTGCGTATGGTATGCACTTTATGGCGTGGTATACACCCGTAGCCCACATCTACCCAAGGGGTTTCCATTCAGCATACACTCTATGCTGGGTAAAAAACAACCCAATGTTGGGTCAAATATGGACTAACCCTGCGATTGGGTTAATGTTTGCTTAAGACAACCCAATCGCTGGTTTAGTCCATATTTGACCCAACATTGGGTTGTTTTTTACCCAGCATTTTTTAGAGTGTAAAGTTAGTATTATAACCTTATTATTATTTAAAAAAAAAAACATTTAGTGTAATTTATGTTAAATCAGTTAATTTTAACCTTCAATATTACAGTAATGTAGTATCATAAATTGAGAGATTTTTTTTCCTTCAGAAAATTTGCCATATACTGTTTCTACACTAATCGATATCGAATCGAATGGAAAGCTTGTTAATGGAAATCGAGTCAATCCCCAGCCCTGTCTGCAGGGTTTTTCTGAAGAACGTTGGTCAGTTTAACTGATCAGGACAAACAGGAGACTCAAGAACAACCATCACAAAACAAAAATATTTTGCAGTATATTCTCATAAATATTTGTTCTGTAAGGTCACCAAGAAAAATATCAAGGTTTTCCCAATTAAGATGTCTTTCCTGTTATTGGCATGATTTTACTACAAATACTGTGGTTACTGTAGTAAAATAAGGGCTACTTTCCATAAGGGTGAATTCAACAGATGTTTTTCTCTGCAGACTTCCTGTAGATGAGGGTCACAGTTAACAGGGACTGTTCTGTCAAGGTTATGAGCAAACGTTCTTCCAGTAACGTTAACATTCGTTGAATGTTCTCAGAACACATTACAGTATATGTTTGTGTGTGTGTGTGTGAGGGGTAGGTTTAGGGGCAGGGGCAGTGTGTGTGTGTGTGATGGGTAGGTTTAGGGGCAGGGGCAGTGTGTGTGTGTGTGTGTGTGTGTGTGTGTGTGTGTGTGTGTGTGTGTGTGTGTGTGTGTGTGTGTGTGTGTGTGTGTGTGTGATGGGTAGGTTTAGGCAGGGGCAGTGTGTGTGTGTGTGTGTGTGTGATGGGTAGGTTTAGGGGCAGGGGCAGTGTGTGTGTGTGTGTGTGTGTGTGTGTGTGTGTGTGTGTGTGTGTGTGTGTGTGTGTGTGTGTGTGTGTGTGTGTGTGTGTGTGTGTGTGTGTGTGTGTGTGTGTGTGATGGGTAGGTTTAGGGGCAGGGGCAGTGTGTGTGTGGGTGTGTGTGTGTGTGTGTGATGGTAGGTTTAGGGCAGCAGGGTGTGTGTGTGTGTGTGTGTGTGTGTGTGTGTGTGTGTGTGTGTGATGGGTAGGTTTAGGGGCAGGGGCAGTGTGTGTGTGTGTGTGTGTGTGTGTGTGTGTGTGTGTGTGATGGGTAGGTTTAGGGGCAGGGGTGTGTGTGTGTGTGTGTGTGTGTGTGTGTGTGTGTGTGTGTGTGTGTGTGTGTGATGGGTAGGTTTAGGGGCAGTGTAGGGGATAGAAAATACGGTTTGTACAGTATAAAATGCATTACGCCTATGGAATGTCCCCACATTTCACAAAACAAACATGTGTGTGTGTGTGTGTGTGTGTGTGTGTGTGTGTGTGTGTGGTGTGTGTGTGTATGGGGACAAAATGTCCCCACAAAGATGGCAATATCCAAATTTTTGTCCTTGTGGGGACATTTTTTTGGTCCCCATGAGGAAAACATCTTATAAATCACACTAACTGATGTTTTTGAAAAAGTAAAAATGCAGCATATCTCCTGTGATGGGTAGTGTGTGTGTGTGTGTGTGTGTGTGTGTGTGTGTGTGTGTGATGGGTAGGTTTAGGGGCAGGGGCAGTGTGTGTGTGTGTGTGTGTGTGTGTGTGTGTGTGTGTGTGTGTGTGTGTGTGTGTGTGTGTGTGTGTGTGATGGGTAGGTTTAGGGGCAGTGTAGGGGGATAGAAAATACGGTTTGTACAGTATAAAATGCATTACGCCTATGGAATGTCCCCACAAAACATGGAAACACAACATGTGTGTGTGTGTGTGTGTGTGTGTGTGTGTGTGTGTGTGTGTGTGTGTGTGTGTGTGTGTGTGTGTGTGTGTGTGTGTGTGTGTGTGTGTGTGTGTGTGTGTGTGTGTGTGTGTGTGTGTGTGATGGGTAGGTTTAGGGGATAGAAAATACAGTTTGTACGGTATAAAACCCATTAAGTCTATGGAGAGTCCACAAAGATAGTAAACCAGACATGTGTGTGTGTGTGTGTGTATATATATATATTTTTTTTTTAGCTGTTTAAGTTAGACGTTTGCCTAACGTTTTTTAAATGTTACTTATTGCTTCGGAACATTCAGAGAACAAAAACATTTTCAACTTGATGTGAATTTAGCAAAATTGTGTGTTTTAACAAAAACTACGAACATTTTTGTTTATTAGAAATAAATCGGCACTCAAATTTTTATATAGGCTACATGAAAAAATACTATAGTAAAATTACTCTAGTAAATACTATAGTGTTTTTGAACCGTACTATAGTAAATATACTACAGTTAATGAACAAAGTGTAGTAAATACTATAATATACTACAATATACTGTAATATCTTTACTATAGTATGGATCAAAAACACAAAAACACATTTTCGTATGTGATAATTATATTTTTGGATGAACTGGCACAATCATGGACCATAACAGAAACGCAACGCTAAAGTGACTTACGTTTGTCTTTGGGAATGTTTAGTCTTCTTTTGAGCTCTTTAACAGTCATGTTCTTCAGTTCCGCCTCTGAATCCACACACACTGTTCTTGACTGTCCATTAATATCTCTAATATAAATGCTGTAACTCATTGTGCATGTGCAAAAATAATTTAGAATTTAAAAGTAAATAAAAACGAAAGTGCTGTGTGTTCAGTTTCACTTTTACTGTTGTAAAATCCGTCCACTAAGGAAGCACCTGGCGGTTGTCTCTGTACTCCTCCCCCTGTAGATCTAGGTAATCTCAAACAAGCCTAATGACTTGTTATGGCTTGGCCCTCTTTAATTTCACAGCTAGACCACCAATCACAGAGCTGAAAAAATCAGAATATGGAGAAAACGGACACCAAAACACCCACATGAAAAAATACCAAAGTAAATTACAGTAAAATTACTCTATTAAATACTATAGTGTTTTTGAACCGTACTATAGTAAATATACTACAGTAAATTAACAAAGTGTAGTAAATACTATAATATTCTACAATTTACTGTAGTATATTTACTATAGTACGGTTCAAAAACACTATAGTATTTACTAGAGTAATTTTACTGTAATTTTACTATAATATACTATAGTATTTTTCATGACTGTTCATTCTGACTCCTCTATGATATACTTATTTAACAGAACATGACCAAGGAGCTGTTTTGCGAATATTATCATGATTTCAAATGCTACATTAATTTTATAGCTCAATAAACAAGTATTTAATATTAAGTTAGGCTTCTTACATTATACACGTTTTTGTTCTATTTCCTGATCTTGCATACCCTCGGCAAATGTGCCTCTGTGTATCTACACAATTTCCACTATACAATATTGTTCAGTGACAAACATTTCAGAGTATATTTCTACAATTCCAGAATTCTCTCCCTCTTTTATTTAAGTCAAAATGGATGAAATCACTTAAACAAAAACGTTAACACAATCTAGCAACTACAGGAAGGAGAAAATCATGCAAAATGAAAATTTTGGCGAAAAAAGTGATTTAATAAATGTTAGCATAGAATTACATAAAATTATGTACACATTAAAAGGATTATGTACAGTATGGCTATTTGCATATAAATACAGAAGTACGGGAAAAGAAAACCAAACTATTAACTGATATCGGAAGAGACAGTGATATGACAGTGAATGAATATTTATCAACCCTCAGCATGAATATTTTTATAATGGGTTATGTGAGACGGTTTAATCAATGCACACTGAACTAATTAATACTGCTTTAAATATTGTTTTCAATTCTGAGAGTTTATCTATAGGCCTAAATTTAATATCATTTCCAAAGACTGAGTCCTGGAAAGTCCTTTATTGTCATCTTTAGGTTGAAGTGTGCCTGTGAGAGACAGAACAACAAAAGCATGAAAATCTGATGATATTTTGCTTGAAATCTGTCCTCTGTCTACAGATTTTTAAATCAGTTATACATACTGTACCTCCACCGGGACATTGTAAGGTCTCTGAAACACAGTTATTTGTGTTGAATACCGATTGCACAAGTATTATCCAGTAAAATGTGCCTGCACAAACGGCCAAAGTCTGTCATCAAAAACAAAATAAACAATGCGTCAACTTCATCTGGAAAATCTGCATTATTATAATGGCTTTCCTGGCTTATGCTTATTAAACTCGGCATTGTGTACACAATATAATCTACAGTAAACTGCTTTGGATAAATGCATCCGCTAAATGAAAAAATGCAATTACTTTTAAAGAGAAGAGGCATCAAATTATAGAAGAAGTTGCCTTTCCAACTCACATGAAAAATACTATAGTATATTACAGTAAAATTACTCTAGTAAATACTATAGTGTTTTTGAACTGTATTATAGTAAAGATACTACAGTAAATTAACAAAGTGTAGTAAATACTATAATAAACTACAATATACTACAATTTACTGTAGTATCTTTACTATAATGCGGTTCAAAAACACTACAGTAATTTTACTGTAATTTTACTATAATATACTATAGTATTTTTTTTTGTGTGGGAAAGCTCAAATTATATAATAGAATAACATAAAAATACAAAAGTGTTGCACTTACATGTCAAGCTGAGGTCCGCCTTTCCTTGTTCTTCTTTAGCGCTTCACCTGTAGTGTTTTTGAGTTCTTCCTCTGACTTCGCCACAGACATGTGTAAATCTTTATCACTGTCCTTAAAACTCATTTTGAATGTGTAACTTTTCCAGAATTAATTCAAAATGATTTTGTGACATTGCAGGGTTTATGTTTTGCTCATGAAGATGATGCTGTGGTTAGTTTCACTTTTACCTGACAGGGATTTATTAATAGTGCACGAGGGTTGCCAAATCCATGCTTTCCTGCGGAATTTGGCTTTTTATTAACTCGTAGCACTCGAAACACCTCACTCTATTAAATTATTAATAATCATTACATTGAAAAGTCTTTGGAAGATATAATTTATTTTATTTATTTATTTAACCATAGCAAAAGTACATTTCTTACACCTCTGCTTTTTGTATTTATTTAGTATTAGACAAAATATGATATTATTTAAATATTATACAGTCGGGGTCAGAATTATTGGCACCCCATGTAAATATGATCAAACATGGCTGTCAAAATAAATCTGCATTGTTTATCCTTTTGATTTATCATTCAAAATATTCACAAAAATCTCACCTTTCATTGAAGTAAAACCTTCTGGGTCGAAGGTTCATCTCCCAACAGGACAACGATCCGAAGCACACAGCCGAGATAACACAGGAGGGGCTGTGGGATGACTCTGGGAATGCCCTTGAGTATCCCAGCCAGAGCCCAGACCTGAACATCTCTGGAGAGACCTGAACATGGCTGTGCACTGATGCTCCCCATCCAACCTGATGGAGCTGGAAAGGTCCGGGAAAGAAGAACGGGAGAAACTGCTGAGAAATCTGTTTGCAGGTGGAATACACCACTCATCGGGCAGTGATTATTGACTTGGGTCTTGCCAAATTTGATAGGAATGGGCTTTTCTCTGGTCAAGACGGAGGCAATCGGTATTACGCTGCTCCTGAAGTTCGTCAAGGATTTCAAAGAGACAAGGGCTCTGATGTGTGGGCAATGGGCAAAATCATAGCGGAGCTCCTAATCACACCCAGAGCGAGACTCCCTACAACACTCAAAAAAAAAAGTATGATGCTGTTCACTTTATTTAAGCAATTCATCTTTATATTTAACACAATTATATCAGGTTTCAGGTTCAAATGTAATTGATTCATGTTAAACAGACTTAAAACCGTTACTCTTTGACATAACTTGATGTTTTCATCAAGTAACCCAATCAAACAGGACTTTCACTTCCCATCATGCTTTGCAAAGGGGCTGAATTCAGAGAGTAAATGTTTAAAGCTACACTGTGTAACTTTTTTAGTTTATTCTTAGCTAAAAACACTTAGTTCTTTAAAAAAAAATATATGTGCTCATTAATGTATATTTACTTCTTTCAAGTAATAAAGTATTCTCGTAAGTTTATAATATGCCATTGAAAATATTCTGTCAAAAATACTAGAAAAGGCAGTGTCTTCACAATTATGCTTTTTAGAAAGAAATGGTATCTGTGAGGATTTCCAGTCAGGATTTAGACCGTATCATAGTACGGAGACTGCTCTCATCAGAGTTACACATGATTTACTCTTATCATCTGATCGTGGTTGTATCTCTTTGTTAGTGTTACTCGATCTTAGCGCTGCATTCAACACTATCGACCACAATATTCTTTTGAATAGACTCGAGGATTATGTTGGCATTAGTGGACCTTTATGGTTTAAATCTTACTTATCTGACCGTTATCAGTTTGTAGCAGTAAATGAAGAGATGTCACACCGATCACAAGTTCAGTATGGAGTACCGCAAGGCTCAGTGTTAAGACCGTTGCATTTCACCCTGTATATGCTACCACTGGGAGATATTATTAGGAAGCATGGCGTTAGATTTCATTGTTATGCTGACGATACTCAGCTCTATATTTCTCCAAACTTTCTCCAAACTTCACAAGATTAACGGAATGCATAGCTGATATAAAACATTGGATGTCTAGTAATTTCCTGAAACTTAATTGAGAAAAAAAATGAATTTTTAATTATTGGACAAAAAACTCCACAAGTAGTGCCCTAGAATACTGTCTAACCATCGATGACTGCTCTGTCAAGCCCAGTTCCGCCGCTCCCACAACGTGCATCCCACCAAGTGCTGAGGGGGGCGCCACAAGAAAATTCCCTAAATGGTTTATCTCCCCAGTACTTAAGCGAGCTCTTAACACATTATACTCCATCACGTCTACTGCGCTCTCTAAACTCTGACCAGCTGATAATACCTAGAATATCTAAATCACCTGCAGGTGGTCGATCCTTTTCCTATTTAGCTCCTAAACTCTGGAACAGTCTTCCTAGCATTGTTCGGGAAGCAGACACACTCTGTCAGTTTAAATCTAGACTAAAAACACATCTCTTTACTATGGCATACACATAAAACACTTTTTCAATTAAATGATTATTAGGCTGCATTATCTAGGTCAGCCGGAACCGGGAACACTTCCCATAACACCTGATGTACTCGTTACATCATCAGAAGAATGGCATCTACGCTAATGTTAGTGTCTCTGTTTATCCCGAGGTTTACTGCAGTCAGCCGGATCCGGATCAGATGGTGGACCGGCGCCTGGACATGATATGACCAACGCATCCCTGAAGGGTCTGCAGAGACCGTGTCAACTAAACTCTGCCCTGTAAATGCCGTATCGACACGACATCCTCAATAAACCTGTCTCCAGCACAACGACTCCAATCTTTAGAATAATCTTACGAATATCTATTTATCTAATATGACTTCTGACCTGTAATGTTGCCAGAATTATAATCATACACTGTTAGTTAATTGGCCAGAGGAGAACTGGCACCCCGACTGAGCCTGGTTTCTCCCAAGGTTTTTCTCCATTCCCTGAAGGAGTTTTGGTTTCTTGCCACCGTTGTCTTTGGCTTTGGCTTGCTCAGTTGGGGACACTAAATTTCAACTATATTACTGATCTGCCCGCAATGACACTATATGATCATTGAAATCAGCTGGATAACATCACCGTTTTCTCCAGAGCGGCTGTTCAAATTCTGATGCATTATTTTCCTGTTAACACTGTGAAGCTGCTCTGAAACAATCGGCATTGTACAAAGTGCTATATAAAAAAAGCTGACTTGACTTGACTATTTCTTGAATAAAGATCAGGTCCCAGTTACTCAAGAGGCACTTAAATAGTTTTCTGATGCCTCAGGTCTTTCGGTGAATCAGTCTAAGAGTGAGAATATGACTGTACACCAGCTAGATGATACACGTCTGTCTGGAATAAACAGGTTGTTAGAGACTTGGGGATTGTAATTAGCAAATCAGCCTCAGAGAGAATTACAGAAAGATTATTTAAAAAAAACACAAATATTTTTAACTGTTGGCTCAAAAGAAATTCTACTCCAAAGAAATCAGTGTACTGATTTCCAAGGCTGGAGGGATCTCAATAAATGAAAAACAAATGAAAAACACCTTATATTCAGGTGTGCAGAATTATTAGGCACATATTATTTTTAACTTAATAAGAACCACAAGCTGAAGTGTTGTGAATACAGAAGACTTTATAGGCAGATCGGTTGAGAAGAAGGACCAGCGCCACTGTTTGAAGAATTCATCTTCCAGAATCTGGGAGTAAGTTAAGGGAGTTCATTTTTAGTCCATCTCTGCAAAACAAACTTCAGGGAAGGAGATGGACTGAAAATGAACTCCCAAAACTTACAGCCAGATTCTGGAAGATGAAGCTTGTGATTCTTATTAAGTGGGGGTCATTTTTAAGATTCTTTCCCTAACTCAAGTCTCTGAGAGCCTGACACCTTGCACTTCTGGAGACTACAGGTAGGTGGCGCTGGAGACTAAAGGGTTCCTGATGGGTTAACACTTAATTCTTCACCCTAATTATTTTGCAGTCTTTTCTTCGCCCCTTCTTTTTGTCTGACCCTGCTGACCCAATGAGCATTTCACTGTCCAATGGCCATGCCTGAACTTGCAATTTCTAGTATTTCTAGTATCCTTCTCATGGGCATTTAATAATTTTTTACTTTTCAGTCTGAGTTAAATCTCTCTTTTTTTGGCTCATTTTATCAGTAAAAGGAAATGTGCCTAATAATTCTGCACACCTGTTGTTTTTCATTTTCATTAAGACATCAACCACCTGCCAAGCATTGTGAAGCTGATGCCAGAGGAAGATGACCTGCGTGCCGATCCAATCACTGGAAATTCAACACATCATAACAAAACAATAGATATCCTGAGTAACTGAAAGTTGTTTTTTTTTAGGTATGTGCATGGGCTGCAACACATGTGCTGGACAGGTTTGGTGTATTGACATCTTATGCTCTGGGACCATTTTTGGGGATTTCCGCCTGAATTTGTCCCAAACTGAAAAGCTTCCCATACCCACAAACACTTTTGGTGTCATTAAACCTTTTGAAGTTACATATATACTGCCAAAAGTGATAAACACTCAAGTAAATGCTGTCTGAGCTGTAATAAGAGCACACCGCTAGAACACACAGAGCTTGAGATCTGCACTTTCAAAAATGAATTTATAACCAAAAACAACATATACTATAATATTTATCCCTTTCAGCAGTGTTTTATGTAATTTCAGGGTTTTCTGTAAAATGACACTGGGATACTGCATTTACAACACTGTATGGGAGACTTTGGATTTGGGTAGGCGGAAATTACATCAAAAAGGTAATATTCCTCCCTTCAGATCAATTTGAATAAATCTTGCATCCAACATAGTAGACAAAATTATTTTAAAAATTCAGTATTTGGTGCCATCTAGTGGAAGCAGCCAAAACTGTTCAGTTACTTTCACCTATTCTTAGGGGTTTATCACAGCTCAGACACCATATACTTACAAGTTCATCACTTTTAGCAGTGTTTATGTCACTTCAAATTACACCAAAATTGCATCTTTAGAGACCACTGTACGTGGGTATGGGAAGCTTTTCAATTTGGGCCAAATTTACGATGTAGTGTAAATAAGTGTAAAGCAAATCCTGAAGTGATGCACATCTCCTCATAAGAGGTCAGAGCTCCTCCACAGACACGTCAAATGTAAAGCATACACTTGATGATGGCATTTCCTGATCAGGATCCATGAAGTTATTAAAGCTACACTGTGTAACTTTTTTAGTTTATTCTTAGCTAAAAACACTTCGTTCTTTCAAAAATGTATGTGCTCATTAATGTATATTTACTTCTTTCAAGTAATAAAGTATTCTCGTAAGTGTATAATATGCCATTGAAAATACATACGGGTGAGGGGTTCGAATGCACGTCGCCATGTTGCCCTCCATCTTGAAAGTACAGTAGCCAAAGAGGACATACCCGTAAATTCAAGCTTCGCCTTTGGCGTTTTAACACTCGATGGCACTGTGTCGAATGTGAAGAGGGGATTGCTTGAGACTGATGGTGTACTCACACTAGCCAGTTTGAACCGTGCCCTAGTGCGTTTGACCACCAAAGCGCGGTTCGTTTGACTAGTGTGAGTGCTCGAACCGCGTGCCGGCGCGGCTCGATTAGCCGGCCCTGGCCCGCTTGGAAGAGGTGGGCCAGATCGCGGTTCGGATGGGCTCGAGCGCGGTTCGCATGCAGTGTGAGCGCTAACCGCGCCGGAGCACGGAACAGCTGTGCATTACTATCATCATTATGACAGCAAACTTTTACTATTTGGGTACACTTTTCGATTTAGGTTTATAACGGTCCTGGTTCTCCCCTTATTGATGAATTGTAGTTTGTGAGTAAAGCTGCTAATTCCTCCATCAAAGTCAGCTACCTCCATAATAATCTTCTGATAGCCTACTGCAGTACAATCAAGTAAAAATCGCTGTGCGGCATAAATGATAAATCTATTAGGCAGTATATGAGCGAAAGCGCTTTTCTTCCGGTCGTCTTCAAAACAGAAAGTTGCATCGTGAATGACGTAAGCGTGCTCCGGCCCGGTACGTTAAGTGCAATGTGAGTGCAGGCCAGCGGGGGAGTCGGGAGGGGGGACAATCGTGCTCGGGCACGGTACAAGGCAACCGTGCCTAGTGTGAGTACACCCTGATATAGCCTACAATGTAAGCTTTGCCTTACGCTAGTGATGTCGTACAATATACAGAATAACGACAGCACCGGTAAAAGTTACTTTACTAAGATTAGCTTGCATTCATCTGGGAACCTGATCGCTGATGTTAGCAATAAAATGGTAAAAAATAACGAAAACGTAAAATGAATAATAGTTTTACATAGATGTCATAACCTCACTGCCAAATTAAATAACTGCAAATGATAATAGTTTTCTAAAGTAACCTCATCACCTGAAGGAACACTCATGGACTGGAAGCCATATTAATCTTGGACTAAATCAGCCACCGTAGGAGTTAAAACGAAATCGGAATTGAGAGGAACAGAAACTAATATTCACTGGATGGTCATATACCTTTTCACCGCTAGATGGGGGAAAATATCACACAGTGGAGCTTTAAGTTAATAGAGATTTTTGTGATTATTTTAATTTCTGTGCCCAATTAGAGAATTCTAATAAATGATAAAAAGCCATCGCAGTATCCATCACAACAATGATTGAGAATGTGTTGAAGGTGTATATTTCAGAACCAAACCGTCACGAACGTGTGTTAACTAAAGATTACTAGTCAACGGAGACGATAATATGTTCTTCAAGAGTTCAGTGAAGATGAGCAGAGGAAGGTTTTTATCCTGTCCCATTATTTGGCCAAAGTGCTATTGAAGACTTTACACAACATTTCTCTGTCAAATCATTCACATGAAAAGATTTCAATGGAAGCCGATTCATGCGGTTGAGAAAGACATTAAATCATGTTTTCTACTGGGATTACGGCTTGCGTTCCTGTAGTCTAAAGCTCTAGCATTACACGCTTATAATGAGCTCATGCAGAAGCATAAAAGAGCAGCATTATTCATACGCATTTACAGGTTATAGATGGACTTCTCTATCTCTCTTCTGCTCTGTAGGGATATAAATACTAAAAGTTTGCCACAAAGCTTTATTCCAGAATTTTGATCAATAAGAAAAAAAACATAATTAATTACAGATCTAAAAAAGTTGTTAACAGCAACATAAGACACTGACTTTAGATGAGAAGATATGATAGTGAATGACACTTTAAGTACAGTATGTCTGTGTGTTACGTGAGGCTGAACTATAACACACACACGTCACTGCTGGTCGAGCTGTTGCATCAGAGCCAAATTGTCCATAGATTGACTCCTGGGAATTATTTTTTCTTCATCACCATCATCTTTGACATCATCATTATCATCACTGCTCTCTTCACCTTCATCACTGCTCTCATCATCAGACCTTAACTGAGATAGGCCTGTACAGGAGGCTGAAATGAAAAGCCCAGTTAGTTTAAGACTGTAAATCAGAGCATGTCTATATGTGGCTTTAATTGCATGATGGATCAATAATTAAAGGTATTTTACACTCATCATAATAAAGTTTAAATATATATTTCCACAAAATTAAGCACAAAACTCATAAAAATGAAAAAGTGTCAACAACAAAAAAAAGGCCAAATGTTTATAAAAGCTGCAAACATGGAATTATAAATATGTTCATAATGCAAAACCACTGATATAGAAAACAAGCATGTGTGGACTTTGACTCAAAACAGATACTAACTTGAGCAACAACGGATCATGGAACGAGGAGGAGGAAGAGGAGGAGGGAGGATTCTAAAGGACTCTGAAATGAAAAGCCTATTACTGATTCATTATGATGTTTTTGAATGTAAAAACCACACAAACGCCATTAGTTGATCTCAGAAAACAGAATTAAAAAAATGTAAACGCCAGTTTTTTTCTGTCATATGGTCATGTGACTCCACCTATGGGGCATGTTGTCACATTTCACTTCCATTCTTTCGGGGTAAATCAAGGAAAAAGTAAACACTGGATTAATGAAAACAAAGCCACGTGATTGTACTCGACGTGTGAAATGAATGTGGGGGGAAATAAATACACTGAGCCCCAAGTGGATTTACACATGTGTATAAAAGCTGCAAACATGGAATTATAAATATAATCATAAAACAAAACCACTGACAGAGAAAACAAGCATGTGTGGACTTTTGACTTAAAAGAGATACTGACCTGAAAAACTGTGAGCAGAAGTCCAATCAGCATCAGCATCAGCATCATCACCACCATCATCATCATCACCATCACCACATTGCTCTGAAACTGAAAGCTCAGTCAGTGTAAGACTATAAAGAAATGCTGTAAAGAATCTCAAACACTTGTGTAATGCACACTTCGGCGTATCGCGGTGATGTAATCCTGGTGTTTAATGCCGTAGGAACCAAGAGTGCGATCATCCTCCAGTTGTTGCCCATTTTTGTCGATTAGTGCAGCATTTTCACCTGTGAAAGAAACAGCAAACACACATGTATTAAACGAGTGATGTTTTCAAACATCACAATACTTCACACAGCCTATGACCCCGTATTTACACTGCGGCGCGTGAAGCCCAAAGTATAAGGGGTTCTGGCAGGCCAATCACAGCGCTTGCGATCTGCGTAGAATCGGTGCGTTGTTATATTTTTGGAGAGGTGCAAGTCAGGGTACATCGAGGCTATGCGTGCAACACACGATGTACCTACGACCAGTGTTGGGAAAGTTACTTTGAAAAGTAATGCATTACAATATTGCGTTACTCCCTTAAAAAGTAACTAATTGAGTTACTTAGTTACTTTTTTAAGAAAAGTAATGCATTTCATTACTTTTCTCTCACCTCGACTGGGCTTGTTTTGTTGTTTTGTTTTTATAACAAAAGGTTATATTTTGTGCAAATGTAAAGACCTCCTCATACCAAAATGTAAATAATAAGCCTCAGGCTGAGGTAAAAATACAAATTCACACGCTTGCTGCGCAGGAGAAAAAAAGTTTTACCGATAAAAATAAAAAAATCTAGTAATTTTTGCTCATTAAAGGTCAGCAGCAAATTGCTCAATAAAGGTAGATTAAATGATTAAAATTTTAACATTTAATTATTGGAGGTTTGCATTTGACTGATTTTATTATTTTTGAGGAATTCTCAATCTTTATGCAAGTGAGATGAATAAATGCTCAGATTTAGTCTAGAACTGCAATAACTCATGTTTACACACACGCCTCTGCACTTACTCTCCATCTCATGGGAAAGCTGTCAGTCAAATAAATGTGAAAAAGTAACTCAGATATTTTGTTGTAAATTTGAAAAGTAATGCATTACTTTACTAGTTACTTGAAAAGTAATCTTATTACGTAACTCAAGTTACTTGTAATGCGTTACCCCCGACACTGCCTACGACGTAGCTACAGCACACACTTAAACTTCCCTCGTCCACTTCACAAAGTGGATGTTTAGACACGCAAACTTCCCTAAGCACTTCCCCTGTGCTGTGCTGTGCTGTGCTGTGGAACACAGCCCAATTCAAAGTTCACATCTCACCAGGTACAGGTCCAATCCCCAGATGTGCCCTCGATCTGCACCTTTTATCGAGAGGTGACTTGAGCAGATTTGAGACAGACTGGTATCCCAGAATCATGGGCGTCGGAACCATTGTGTGTGGGCGGGACAAGACCCACCCACTTTTTACGACCAATGATAATGGACCCACTCACTTTTATCGTCTCTCACATTCAGCACATGTCTGTTTACCTACCCCTAATCGATAAACACTTTTTATTGAACACTTGTTAGACGCTTTATTTCCACTTATCTAATATTTTCTACATTTTTATTGAAAATAAATGCCTTTCCGATCTGATATGTGATGGGAAAAGGGAGAAGATTAAGTTCGGCCAAAGGCGGACTCGAACCGCGGGTCGATTTTGTGTCAAAACTGCCGTGCGTCTTACCCCTAACGTTACACTACCACCGCTCTCAATTATATTGCGATTTTTCGTAATTTTGTCTTTTCGAACAATATACGTTTAGCAAACAAAGCGGTATATTTGTACTTAATGTAATTGGCATCTACTCCAGTAAAAAATTTCTGAGGACCCACCCACGTTTTCTTTGCTTCCGACGCCCATGTCCAGAATGCATCAATAGTCCCACATGAAAAAATACTATAGTATATTACAGTAAAATTACTCTAGTAAATACTATAGTGTTTTTGAACCGTACTATAGTAAATATACTACAGTAAATTAACAAAGTGTAGTAAATACTATAATATACTACAATATACTACAATTTACTATAGTATCTTTACTATAGTATGGTTCAAAAACACTATAGTATTTACTAGAGTAATTTTACTATAATATACTATAGTATTTTTTCATGTGGGGTGGAGGAGAATCCTCATGCGTAATTTAAAATACTACTGTTAATGTGTCACGAAATGTAGCTGTTTAAAGCTCACATCTGTGGTTTATTTATTTATTATGGTTAAGAGCGCACATTTTTGAACATTTGATCTGGTGTTTTGGGAGTTGTGAGCTCCAGTGGATTAGCGGCGCTCAGCGCTCGTTCACCCCGGCGAGAGCAGCCTCTCCTCGGCTAGTGCTTCAGCCGTCTGCCGCTGGCTCGGATGGCTCTGTAGTGGTTAAACATCAGATATCATTCGTATTGAGTAGACCTAACGTGCGATCTTTGCTCTCATGAATCTCTCATTTGTTTCCTGGCAAATTATATTGACTGAGGGCAAAGTGAAGTTTCATAACTTTATATTTTTAGGCTATTTAAACTGAATTTTCCAATAGTTTGCTTTATTTCTTTTATCCCACATGAAAAAATACTATAGTATATTATAGTAAAATTACTCTAGTAAATGCTATAGTGTTTTTGAACCGTACTATAGTAAATATACTACAGTAAATTAACAAAGTGTAGTAAATACTATAATATACTACAATATACTGTAATATCTTTACTATAGTATGGATCAAAAACACTATAGTATTTACTAGAGTAATTTTACTGTAATTTTACTATAATATACTATAGTAAACTATAGTATTTTTTCATGTGGGATAGCTTCTTATTCCTATATCCTTATGGTTATTAATATGTTTAAGATTTTGTTAATGAAAAAAAGAGGCAGAGTGGTGTTTTATGACATTATTTCGTTTTATTGTAGACTCAAAGGTAGGCCTACATACAGTGAGAGCGAGCTGCCGTTCCGCTAGCACAGTAACGTTACCGGGCGTGTGTCCTCCCGTTACCGGGAGCTCGTTCTCCTGAGTCCAAGTCTGAACTACCAAAGACGCATAGTTCGCGTACTACAGGTGTTGAGAAGCGGCCCTGGTGGGGAACAGACGCACACATGAGACATAAGGAAACAGAAGACTGGGGTGTTCGACTTACATTCATCTCTGGGAATGAGTTTTCTTTTAACTCCTCCACTGTGGTGTTGTTGAAATCCTCCTCTGAGTTCGCCACAGATACTTTTATTTTCCTCCTTTCGTGAATCCTATCTAAAACACTGACCTGAAAACTCATTTTGAACAGCTCCAACCTTTAACAGATTACCTTAGGATTACCTGCACTGATGTTAGTTTCACTTTCGCTGTGTAAAGATGCGCTGATCACAGATCCGTCACGCCCACTCCAGTCGAACCCCTCTGCCGACGAGCATGGATATCATTTAGGTCAGTGGATCATTCAAAATATATTCTAGCAAAATCATGAGTGCACAATACTTTTATAAAAATCTAAACATTTAGTGGAAAAAATAAATATTGGGAAAAATAAAAGGTAAATATTTTTTGTATTGTTATAAAATAGCTACATTGATGAAAAACAATTAAATATATCTATATATATTATAAAATGAAAATATATTTATTTTAAATATGCATAGCACAGCTTTTTATGATGCAACAACATGTGGTAGGACACTAGATGTGCTGTTAAAGGGACAGTTCACCCCAAAAATGAAAATTATTCTTATGTTTTACTCACCCTTTAGTCATCCTAGGTGTGTGTGACATTCTTCTTTCAGACGCACACAATCAGAGACAGTGAATTCATAATGGCATGAATTGTTGAGTCATTTTTAAAGTCCATGAAAGTTCATCTATCTATTATAAAAGTGCATCCATCCATCATATAACTGCTCCACACGGCTCTGGGGGTTTATAAAGGCCTTCTGAAGCAAAGTGGTGCGTTTGTGTAAAAAATATATATATATATTTAAAACTTTATAGACTAAAATAAATAGCGATACGCAAGTCACTAGCGCAGAACACTGCCCAAAGCATCACCTCCGCCGGCTCGCCTTCTTCCCATAGTGCATCCTGGGGCCATGTGTTCCCCAGGTAAGCCACGCACACACACCCGGCCATCCACGTGATGTAAAAGAACACGTGATCATCAGACCAGGCCACCTTCTTCCATTGCTCCGTGGTCCAGTTCTGATACTCACGTGCCACTGTTGGTGCTTTCGGCGGGGTCAGGGGTCAGCATGGGCACCCTGACTGGTCAGCGGCTATGCCGCCCCATACACAACAAACTGCGATGCTCTGTGTATTCTGACACCTTTCTATCAGAACCAGCATTAACTTCTTGAGCAGTTTGAGCTCCAGTAGCTCGTCTGTTTGATCGGACCACACGGGCCAGCCTTCGCTCCACACGTGCATCAATGAGCCTGGGCCGCCCATGACCCTGTGGCCGGTTCTCCACTGTTCCTTCCTTGCCCATTTTTCCTGCTTCTAACACATCAACTCTGAGGACAAAATGTTCACTTGCTGCCTAATATATCCCACCCACTAACAGGAGCCGTGAGGAAGAGATCATCGGTGTTATACACCGGTCATAATGTTATGCCTGATCGGTGTATTGGACTGATGATGAGCTGATGGTGGATACCATATGAATTAACACAGCATCCGTTTTTTCTCTGTTATCCTTTGGCTAGCGATACATCATGTGATGAATCTCTCTCTCTCTCTCTCTCTCCCACACTCACACACACACACACACACACACACACACAGACACACAGACACACACAGACACACACACACACACACACACACACACACACACACACACACACACACACACACACACACACACACACACACACACACACACACACACACACACACACACACACACACAGACACACAGACACACACACACACACACACACACACACACACACACACACACACACAGACACACACAGACACAGACACAGACACACACAGACACAGACACACACAGACACAGACACAGACACACACAGACACACACACACACACACACACACACACACACACACACACACACACACAGAAAGCCACTTGAGACAGCGCATAGACAAGAACACAAACAACAGGATTTGTGTCATGTGTGTCAGTAAACTGTCATTAATGCGACTCAAATAACAAAACAAAGAGAAAAGCACTTGCTGCTCTTGACTGAATAACTTCAGTAGCTTTAATAAAGATGATTCTATATTTATTTCATAATTTATGCAGTGAAGACTGTGAAGTGTTTGATAACTATGTGTATATTTCTTGCCTGTTAGACCGACCTGAAAATCTTAAAACGATGTTTACAAGCGTACATGGGTCAAAAACAACGAAAACAATCATCTTCTGTGCATTTTGTGAAAGTAAAATCTGGACCGGTCTGACCAGAAAACACTGAGCCCTGATATACTGAAGTTCAGGTAATGTGAGATGTATTATAATGGGCTTATGTGAAGATTGTTTTAAGCACATTTAAATTAAAAGTTATATATTTTAAAGCCTAACAAATGTTAAAATGGATAGCTTTCAGTTATAATGTAATGTTGAATCTGTAGCAGTATCAGTTCTTGCCTTCTTTAATACAAAAAATGACATTAAACAAATATTTTAAATATACTGTTTCTACATGGAGATTAAATGTGACATTACTACAATATAAAAATATATTGAAAACTTTAATGTTATGGTGCGATTAATAAGCACTGTACTACAAGCGCGCACACACACACACACACACACACATGTTTGTTTTTGTGAAATGTGGGGACATTCCATAGGTGTAATGCATTTTATACTGTACAAACCGTATTTTCTATCCCCCTACACTGCCCCTAAACCTACCCATCACACACACACACACACACACACACACACACACACACACACACACACACACTCACACACACACACACACACACTCACACACACACACACACACACACACACACACACACACACACACACACACACACTCACAGCCCCTGCCTAACCTACCCATCACACACACACACACACACACACACACACACACACACACACACACACACAGACACACAGACACAGACACAGACACAGACACACACAGACACAGACACACACAGACACACACACACACACACACACACACACACACACACACACACACACACACATGTTGTGTTTCCATGTTTTATGGGGACATTCCATAGGCGTAATGCATTTTATACTGTACAAACCGTATTTTCTATCCCCTACACTGCCCCTGCCCCTAAACCTACCCATCACAGGAGACATGCTGCATTTTACTTTTTCAAAAACATCACTTAGTGTGATTTATAAGATGTTTTCCTCATGGGGACTAAAAATGTCCCCACAAGGACAAAAATTTGGATATTGCCATCTTTGTGGGGACATTTTGTCCCCATACCGTAGGGATTACCAGTCCACACACACACACACACACACACACACACACACAGAAAGCCACTTGAGACAGCGCATAGACAAGAACACAAACAACAGGATTTGTGTCATGTGTGTCAGTAAACTGTCATTAATGCGACTCAAATAACAAAACAAAGAGAAAAGCACTTGCTGCTCTTGACTGAATAACTTCAGTAGCTTTAATAAAGATGATTCTATATTTATTTCATAATTTATGCAGTGAAGACTGTGAAGTGTTTGATAACTATGTGTATATTTCTTGCCTGTTAGACCGACCTGAAAATCTTAAAACGATGTTTACAAGCGTACATGGGTCAAAAACAACGAAAACAATCATCTTCTGTGCATTTTGTGAAAGTAAAATCTGGACCGGTCTGACCAGAAAACACTGAGCCCTGATATACTGAAGTTCAGGTAATGTGAGATGTATTATAATGGGCTTATGTGAAGATTGTTTTAAGCACATTTAAATTAAAAGTTATATATTTTAAAGCCTAACAAATGTTAAAATGGATAGCTTTTAGTTATAATGTAATGTTGAATCTGTAGCAGTATCAGTTCTTGCCTTCTTTAATACAAAAAATGACATTAAACAAATATTTTAAATATACTGTTTCTACATGGAGATCAAATGTGACATTACTACAATATAAAAATATATTGAAAACTTTAATGTTATGGTGCGATTAATAAGCACTGTACTACACGCGCACGCACACACACACACACACACACACACACACACACACACACACACACACACACACACACACACACACACACACACACACACACACACACACACACACACACACACACACACACACACCTACCTGTATGTGTCCTGCAGGGGGCGACGGTGATCCGCCGATTCTCATTAATCACTCTCAGCTGAAGAAAATCATCATCATAATAATTCATCATGCGATGCTAAGAGTAGGTTAATCAATATGAATTAATCAGTATCAACACGAGCCCAATTATACACCAGACTTTGACGAGGTATATTCATATGGTGTTTGTAAACTGTGTAAAGTAGTAATAGGCCTAATGGTTTAACTCTGTCTGCTCGTGTCAGTCATTAATCATATGAATATCATTAGCACTTTACATTAGCTAACATAAAACACTAGCGTTTATTGATTTCATGTTGGAAGTGTAAGATCAAAAGTCATAACTGTTTATATTAGTGTGAACTTAACCGAACATTTAACTAATATTAAGGGTAATAAATGAAGTATAAGTGTGTTCGTCTTTGTTAGTTAACTAATGTTAGCACACCTTGTTGTAAATTGTTAGCACATAATGTACAGTGAGTTTCCCTTTAAATTCACCTCATGGTTTCTTAAATACCATAAATAATGTAGAAAGATGTGGTATTTTTGTATAATTGGTGTATATTATCCAGCAGCATCAGCTAAAAATGAGCCGATGAAGCTGCTTATGCTATCTGAAGATCTGTTATTGCTCAGTAAAACTAAAGTCATCTTTCATGCTGATGATCTATGGTCAAGATATAGTGGATATAATTCAAATGTAATAAAGGCATGTTTCTCTTCTCTGTGCAGTTTCCCGTGCGAGAGGAGAATCACATCATCATCAGTGAGTTTCTGAACTCTTCATGTGAACTTCAGCAGAATCATGAGGGGAGTGTGTTTCTGTGACCTACAGGAAGTGATGTGTGTGTGTGTGTGTGTGTGTGTGTGTGTGTGTGTGTGTGTGTGTGTGTGTGTGTGTGTGTGTTTCAGTGACGTACAGGGAGCTCAGCATCAGACAGATCTATGAGAAATACACAGGAACAGCTGTAAGACCAAACACACACACACACACACACACACACACACACACACACACACACACACACACACACACGTTTGTTTTGTGAAATGTGGGAACATGCCATAGGCGTAATGCATTTTATACTGTACAAACCGTATTTTCTATCCCCTACACTGCCCCTAAACCTACCCATCACACACACAAAAACACACACACACACACACACTCTCACACACACACACACACACACACACACACACACACACACACACACACACACACACACACACACACACACACACACACACACACACACACACACACACACACACACACACACACACTACCCATCACAGGAGACTGCACAGTTTACTTTCTGTGATAAAAACCTCATCCTGTGTGATTTATAAGCATTTTGAAAAGTGAGGACATGGGGAACGTCCTCATATTTCACCCTCTCCTGTAATACCTGTGTCATACCCATGTCATTATACACATTTGTGTCCTGATATTTCACGAAAACATGCCCACACACACACACACACACACACACACACACACACACACTACAAGAGTTCAGGACTGCTCAGAAATCTGCTTCATTCTCAGGTGCCGCATCGGAGAGTGAGAGTCGTGGCCAAACGCCCTGATGGAGGATTCACACACAGCAGACAGAGAGCACAGGACACACTGCTGTACCACAGGGTGAGACACACACACACACACACACACACACACACACACACACACAGCAGACAGAGAGCACAGGACACACTGCTGTACCACAGGGTGAGACACACACACACACACACACACACACACACACACACACACACAGCAGACAGAGAGCACAGGACACACTGCTGTACCACAGGTGAGACACACACACACACACACACACACACACACACACACACACACACACACACACAGCAGACAGAGAGCACAGGACACACTGCTGTACCACAGGGTGAGACACACACACAAACACACACACACACAGTACACACACACACACACACACACACACACACACACACACACACACACACACACACACAGCAGACAGAGAGCACTGGACACACTGCTGTACCACAGGGTGAGACACACACACACACACACACAGCACACAGAGAGCACAGGACACACTGCTGTACCACAGGGTGAGACACACACACACACAC
>CM040913.1:2141695-2181566 GCA_023029165.1 Gobiocypris rarus
TCTTAATATCTTCAGTCATTCTTCTGCAGTGAGTGTGTCTTGACTGAAGTTTAGATGAAGTGAGTGTGACTGCAGTGTGTCTCCAGCAGGAGGCGCTGTATTTCTGGAACACACTGCGTGAGGATCGTCCGGCCGGAGCGCAGGCTCATCTCAGGTGAGAACATCTCGGCTCTGTTCTCTCTAACAGAGGAAGAGACCACTGCGTTAGCTCTGCTTGATCTGACACACACCGACTCCAGCTCGTGTGTGTGATAACGCTCTGCACGAGTGTGTGACAGCACAATCAGGGCAGGACACACACTCACACTCACACCGAACACACACTCACACTGAACACACGACACACACTCACATTGAACGCAGGACACACACTCACACTGAACACAGGACACACACTCACACTCACACTGAACACACACTCACACTGAACACAGGACACACACTCACACTGAACACAGGACACACACTCACACTGAACACAGGACACACACTCACACTCACACCGAACACACACTCACACTGAACACAGGACACACACTCACACTGAACACAGGACACACACTCACACTGAACACAGGACACACACTCACACTGAACACAGGACTCACACTGAACACAGGACACACACTCACACTGAACACAGGACACACACTCACACTGAACACAGGACACACACTCACACTGAACACAGGACACACTCACACTGAACACAGGACACACTCACACTGAACACAGGACACACACTCACACTGAACACAGGACACACCCACACTGAACACAGGACACACTCACACTGAACACAGGACACACACTCACACTGAACACAGGACACACTCACACTGAACACAGGAACACACACTCCCACTGAACACAGGACACACACTCACACTGAACACAGGACACACACTCACACTGAACACAGGACACACACTCACACTGAACTCAGGACACACACTCACACTGAACACAGGACACACTCACACTGAACACAGGACACACACTCACACTGAACACAGGACACACACTCACACTGAACACAGGACACACTCACACTGAACACAGGACACACACTGACACTGAACACAGGACACACTCACACTGAACACAGGACACACACTCACACTGAACACAGGACACACTCACACTGAACACAGGACACACCCACACTGAACACAGGACACACACTTAACACTGAACACAGGACACACACTCACACTGAACACAGGACATACACTTAACACTGAACACAGGACACACACTTACACTGAACACAGGACACACACTCACACTGAACACAGGACACACACTTAACACTGAACACAGGACACACACTTACACTGAACACAGGACACACACACTGAACACAGGACACACACTGAACACAGGACACACACTCACACTGAACACAGGACACACACTCACACTGAACACAGGACACACACTCACACTGAACACAGGACACACACTCACACTGAACACACACTCACACTGAACACAGGACACACACTCACACTGAACACAGGACACACTCACACTGAACACAGGACACACTCACACTGAACACAGGACACACACTCACACTGAACACAGGACACACTTTCACACTGAACACAGGACACACGCTCACACTGAACACAGGACACACGCTCACACTGAACACAGGACACACACTCACACTGAACACAGGACACACACTCACACTGAACACAGGACACACACTCACACTGAACACAGGACACAAACTCACACTGAACACAGGACACACTCACACTGAACACAGGACACACACACACACTGAACACAGGACATACTCTCACACAGGACACACACTCACACTGAACACAGGATACACACTCACACTGAACACAGGACACACACTCACACTGAACACAGGACACACACTCACACTGAACACAGGACACCCACTCACACTGAACACAGGACACACACTCACACTGAACACAGGACACACACTCACACTGAACACAGGACATACACTCACACTGAACACAGGACACACACTCACACTGAACACAGGACACACACTCACACTGAACACAGGACACACACTCAAACTAAACACAGGACACACACTCACACTAAACACAGGACACCCACTCACACTGAACACAGGACACACACTCACACTGAACGCAGGACACACACTCACACTGAACAGGACACACACTCACACTGAACACAGGACACACACTCTCACTGAACACAGGACACACACTCACACTGAACACACACTCACACTGAACACAGGACACACACTCACACTGAACACAGGACACACACTTACACTGAACACAGGACACACACTCACACTGAACACAGGACACACACTCACACTGAACACAGGACACACACTCACACTGAACACAGGACACACACTCACACTGAACACAGGACACACACTCACACTGAACACACACTCACACTGAACACAGGACACACACTCACACTGAACACAGGACACACACTCACACTGAACACAGGACACACACTCACACTGAAGACAGGACACACTCACATTGAACACAGGACATACACTCACACTGAACACAGGACACACACTCAAACTGAACACAGGACACACACTCACACTGAACACAGGACACACACTCACACTGAACACAGGACACACACTGAACACAGGACACACACTTACACTGAACACAGGACACACACTCACACTGAACACAGGACACACACTCACACTGAACACAGGACACACACTCACACTGAACACAGGACATACACTCACACTGAACACAGGACACACACTCACACTGAACACAGGACACACACTCACACTGAACACAGGACACACACTCACACTGAACACAGGACACACACTCACACTGAACACAGGACATACACTCACACTGAACACACACTCACACTGAACACAGGACACACACTCACACTGAACACAGGACACACACTCAAACTGAACACAGGACACACACTCACACTGAACACAGGACACACACTCACACTGAACACAGGACACACACTCACACTGAACACAGGATACACACTGAACACAGGACACACACTTACACTGAACACAGGACACACACTCACACTGAACACAGGACACACACTCACACTGAACACAGGACACACTCACACTGAACACAGGACTCACACTGAACACAGGACACACACTCACACTGAACACAGGACACACACTCACACTGAACACAGGATACACACTGAACACAGGACACACACTTACACTGAACACAGGACACACACACTGAACACAGGACACACACTGAACACAGGACACACACTCACACTGAACACAGGACACACACTCACACTGAACACAGGACACACACTCACACTGAACACAGGACACACACTCACACTGAACACACACTCACACTGAACACAGGACACACACTCACACTGAACACAGGACACACACTCACACTGAACACAGGACACACACTCACACTGAACACAGGACACACTCACACTGAACACAGGACATACACTCACACTGAACACAGGACACACACTCAAACTGAACACAGGACACACACTCACACTGAACACAGGACACACACTCTCGCTGAACACAGGATACACACTGAACACAGGACACACACTTACACTGAACACAGGACACACACTCACACTGAACACAGGACACACACTCACACTGAACACAGGATACACACTGAACACAGGACACACTTACACTGAACACAGGACACACACACTGAACACAGGACACACACTGAACACAGGACACACACTCACACTGAACACAGGACACACACTCACACTGAACACAGGACACACACTCACACTGAACACAGGATACACACTGAACACAGGACACACACTTACACTGAACACAGGACACACACTCACACTGAACACATGACACACACTCACACTAAACACAGGACACACACTCACACTGAACACAGGACACCACTCACACTGAACACAGGACACACACTTACACTAAACACAGGACACAAACTCACACTGAACACAGCACACACTCACACTGAACACAGGACACACACTCACACTGAACACAGGACACACTCACACTTAACACAGGACACACACTCACACTGAACACAGGACACACTCACACTGAACAGAGAACTCACACTGAACACAGGACACACACTCACACTGAACACAGGACACACACTCACACTGAACACAGGACACACACTCACACTGAACACAGGACACACACTCACACTGAACACAGGACACACACTCACACTGAACTCAGGACACACACTCACACTGAACACAGGACACACACTCACACTGAACACAGGACACACTCACACTGAACACAGGACACACACTTACACTGAACACAGGACTCACACTCACACTGAACACAGGACACACACTCACACTGAACACAGGACACACACTCACACTGAACACACACTCACACTGAACACAGGACACACACTCACACTGAACACAGGACACACACTCACACTGAACACAGGACACACACTCACACTGAACACTGGACTCACACTGAACACACGACACACACTCACACTGAACACAGGACACACACTCACACTGAACACAGGACACACACTCACACTGAACACAGGACACACACTCACACTGAACACAGGACACACTCACACTGAACACAGGACACACTCACACTGAACACAGGATACACACTGAACACAGGACACACACTCACACTGAACACAGGACACACACTCACACTGAACACAGGACACACACTCACACTGAACACAGGACACACTTACACTGAACACAGGACACACACTCACACTGAACACAGGACACACACTCACACTGAACACAGGACACACACTCACACTGAACACAGGACACACACTCACACTGAACACAGGACACACTCACACTGAACACAGGACACACACTCACACTGAACACAGGACACACTCACACTGAACACAGGACACACACTCACACTGAACACAGGACACACTCACACTGAACACAGGACACACACACTGAACACAGGACACACACTTAACACTGAACACAGGACACACACTCACACTGGACACAGGACACACACTCACACTGAACACAGCACACACTCACACTGAACACAGGACACACACTCACACTGAACACAGGACACACTCACACTGAACACAGGACACACACTCACACTGAACACAGGACACTCACACTGAACACAGGACACACTCACACTGAACACAGGACACACACTCACACTGAACACAGGACACACTCACACTGAACACAGGACACACACCCACACTGAACACAGGACACACACTTAACACTGAACACAGGACACACACTCACACTGGACACAGGACACACACTCACACTGAACACAGGACACACTCACACTGAACACAGGACACACACTCACACTGGACACAGGACACACACTCACACTGAACACAGGACACACACTTAACACTGAACACAGGACACACACTCACACTGGACACAGGACACACACTCACACTGAACACAGGACACACTCACACTGAACACAGGACACACACTCACACTGGACACAGGACACACACTCACACTGAACACAGGACACACCCACACTGAACACAGGACACACACTTAACACTGAACACAGGACACACACTCACACTGAACACAGGACACACACTCACACTGAACACAGGACACAGACTCACACTGAACACAGGACACACACTCACACTGAACACAGGACACACACTCACACTGAACACAGGACACACTCACACTGAACACAGGACACACACTCCCACTGAACACAGGACACACACTCACACTGAACACAGGACACAGACTCACACTGAACACAGGACACACACTCACACTGAACACAGGACACACACTCAACACTGAACACAGGACACACTCACACTGAACACAGGACACACTCCCACTGAACACAGGACACAGACTCACACTAAACACAGGACACACACTCACACTGAACACAGGACACACACTCACACTAAACACAAGACTCAACCCAGTCAATCACGTGGAAATCATGATGTTTAAGACATGCGCTTTACTGATTGTGCTACTGAAGATACTGAAATCTGAGCACTTTTTTAAATCTTGTTTGACCCAACCAGGCATTGGTAGGCAGAGCTAGTGCGAATAGCACTTGCCAACAAGGCACGCTATTTGCACTTAGTGTGAATAGACACTCTGTTATTATTATTATTTAGAATGTTTAGGGGAATTTATGATACTATGCAATACTTATATGATTTAATGTGCCATTATTGCATTAGAATTAATGTATGTATAAATATAACATTTTTAATAAATGCAATATTTCACTTTAAAATAGAGTGAATGTTACTAAACCCATTGTTTTGAAGTGAGAACAGCGCCACCTGCTGTGTGTGTGTGTATCAGTTCATCAATAAACATACTTTAGATTCACACACAGTGCACAGTGTGTGTGTGTGTGTGTGTGTGAGAGAGAGAGTTAGTGTAAGTGTGAGTGTGTGTGTGTGTGTGTGTGTGAGTAAGTGTGAGTGAGAGTGTGTGTGTGTGTGTGTGTGGACTGGTAATCCCTACGGTATGGGGACAAAATGTCCCCACAAAGATGGCAATATCCAAATTTTTGTCCTTGTGGGGACATTTTTTTGGTCCCCATGAGGAAAACATCTTATAAATCACACTAAGTGATGTTTTTGAAAAAGTAAAATGCAGCATGTCTCCTGTGATGGGTAGTGTGTGTGTGTGTGTGTGTGTGTGTGTGTGTGTGTGTGTGTGTGTGATAGGTTTAGGTGCAGGGGCAGTGTAGGGGATAGAAAATACAGTTTGTACAGTATAAAATGCATTACGCCTATGGAATGTCCCGTAAAACATGGAAACACAACATGTGTGTGAGTGCGTGTGTGTGAGTAAGTGTGTGTGTGTGTGTGAGAGAGTCTGTAGTATGTGTGTGTGAGAGAGAGTGTAAGTGTGAATGTGTGTGTGTGTAAGTGTGTGTGTGAGAGAGAGAGAGTGTGTGTGTAAGTGTGTGTGTGTAAGTGTGAGTGTGAGTGTGTGAGAGAGAGTGTGTGTGTAAGTGTGTGTGTGTGTAAATCTGTATGTGCGTGAGAGAGAGTGTAAGTGTGAATGTGAATGTGTGA
The DNA here is from genome assembly GCA_023029165.1 of Gobiocypris rarus. NCBI lineage: Eukaryota > Metazoa > Chordata > Actinopteri > Cypriniformes > Gobionidae > Gobiocypris > Gobiocypris rarus. The sequence continues at coordinate 2,148,847 of CM040913.1, forward strand.
GTAAGTGTGTGTGTGTGTAAGTGTGTGTGTGTCTGTGTGTGTGTGTGTGTGTGTGAGTGTGTGTGTGAGAAGAGTGTGAGTAAGTGTGTGTGTGTGTAATAGTGTGTGTGTGAGAGAGTGTAAGTGTGAATGTGAATGTGTGAGTAAGTGTTTGTGTGTGTGTGTGTGTGTGTGTGTGTGTGTGTGTGTGTGTGTGTGTGTGTGTGTGTGTGTGTGTGTGTGTGTGTGTGTGTAATAATAATAATACACACACACGACACACACTCAATCACACACACACACACCTCTAAACACAGTCACACACACACACACACATTCACACACACACACACACACACACACACACTCACACACACTGCTCTTTAAGGTAACGGCAGACCATCAAAAACACCATCGGCTCTAGTTTGATGAGTATTTTGCCACCTGATTGTTTAATTCTGTGAGTGTTTCTGGAGCGTGTGTGTGTGTGTGTGTGTGTGTGTGACTCTGCTTCTGAAGGTCATCCCGTCTCTCTGTGTTCTGTGTGTTTGGGTCTGAGTTCAGCGGCGGTCGGTCTGATGACCAGCTGCCCAATCAGAGCCGTTAACACTCGAGCCATGAGAAAACAGAGACACCCGGCAGCCAATCACACACACACACAGCGCAGCTCACCAGCGCTCACGATCGCAGTGGAAGAGAGTGTGTGTGTGTGTGTGCACATCAGAGGAACATAACACTATATAATCAAATCATGTGTAGTTATGATCGCCAAAATCAACTTCTGAAAGGGAGAGACGCTCGCTGAATGGGTTATCATCCTCAACTAATAAAAGAGTTCTGATCAAATGAAGCTGAATTAAGACCAAACATCACATGAGCACATTAGAAATGCTGAAGAAAGTGTGTCCAATAACAACTAATCAACCGGAATATTTAAAAAGATCAAGAGAGCCACATGACAGAAGCACAAAATGACTAAAAGTAAAATAATTCTGAAAATATAAACATTAAAACCTAATTCAAAATAGAAATAAAAGCTGTAATAGTATATAAATAACATTAAAGTGAATAAACAGGATAGTGGTACCTCTGATCCGGTGACATCCCATCTGTGTCCCGTCCCACACGTCTGTCCGTCTGGCCTGACTCCCTCCAAACAGGCCAGAGGTCAGAGGTCAGCGTCCCCTAGCCCGACAGGCTCCACGGAGAACTTCAAAGCCCCGGCTGATCTCCTAAAACAAACACTCAAATTAGCCGGAGAGGAGAAACTCTGGGATTTCTCCCCCTCTGGCCCTACTTACCCCGCATTAGCCGGCAGACGCAGAGGTTACGCCGCGTGACACCTCCGGCTTTATGAAGTGTGTTTCTTATGATCATCTGGTGTGTGTGTGTGTGTGTGTGTGTGTGTGTGTGTGTGTGTGTAGGAATACTTTAGTTACATGTGGGAAATCTAGAAGTCTTTTTAGACCACATGGGAATATGATCGTCTCATTTTATTAAATTAATTAATTAATGTATGTTATTTTATATTATTTAATATTATTTGTTATGCTTTTAGTATGTAAATACTGTGAGCTGAAGCCTATGTTAGACTATATATTATAATATAATGTACAATGTTAATTATTTTATTTAATATGATTATTTATGCTTTATATATATATATATATATATATATATATATATATATATATATATATATATATATATATATATATATATATATTATTTTCTATTTTTATTATCTATTACTTTATATTATCTATTAATTGTATTAATATTTTATTTTGTATTATTTATGATAATGGAAAAAAATTTATATAATTTTTATGTTATTTTTGTATCTTTTTTTGCTTTTAGTACATAACTGTGAGCTGTATTAAGACTATATCTGGGATTTTTGTATTATTATTATTATTTATTATTTTATATTATATTATTTTACATTATTATTATTTAATGCCTCATTCTTTTGCATTGCATTGCGTTTTATTTTTATATAATTATTTAATTGTATTACTATTTTATATTAAATAGTTTGTATTTTGTTTTATTTATATATATATATATATATATATATATATATATATATATATATATATATATATATATATATATATATATATATATAATCTTTTTTATTTTTATTTTTATTTATTTTATTTTTTCTAAATATTTTAGGCTGTAACCACTGTGATCTATTGATTTGACTTTATAATTCTTTAATTATTAGACATTTGACTTTTGGGGTCTCACGTGTTTATGCAAATTCATGTTTTATTTAAAAAACGGAAAAATGCATTTATTCATAAAAACGTAAATGACCCAGTGAATATATATAACAGCTCTGACTCTGGTTCAGCTGTAAGACTGAGCTCCAGACGCAGTCTGTGTGTTTTGTGGTTGTTCAGGAGTGGCGGTGCAGTGTCCTCTCAGCCTGGGGTCAGAGGTCAAAGGTTACCCCGTCCACCAGGAGAGGACGCCCTGCTGCAGGCCATCATGGACCTGGAGAGAGAGTGAGTGTCACACACACACACACACACACACACACGAAAGCTCTGGTTGAAGTAAAGCATGTTGTGTTGTGTGATCAGGGCTGATGGTGATGGCGGGAGGCGCAGACGCAGACGCCCGTCCAGGTCCAGAGCGGCCCGGGTCACCAGACAGCAGAACACGAGCACCGCTCCGCCCTCGTCCACTCGCCCCGAGAGCACCACTAGCCAGCGAGGTCAGGGTCACTGCACTAGATGACCTTTCTGATGATACCAGACGTTATAAAACACTCATGTATTCATTTACTTTCCAACTAACTTTGTAATGATGTAGTTTAATTTGAAGTTCTAAATTAACCAGTTAAACCAAAATGAAATACAAACAGAAAATATAAAAAATAATTCAAAATATTAATAACAACTATAATAGTGTATTAATGAACCTTAATATACTTTCTGTTGAACTAAAACTGAAATCTGAAGAAAAAAAGCCCTGAAAAAAATGTTTTAATTTTCACCAAAGATCTGATTTATGAAAAGTAATTAAAAAAAATGAATAAAACTGTAAAAATTAAATAAAAAATTCTAGATATTAAAACTATTATAGTATATTAAAATATTGTTTCAATTTAATTAAAAACTGAAAATCTGAAAATTAAAAATTAAAGAATAAAACAACAAAATGTAAGATTTGTCCAAAGATATGATTTATGGAAAAGTAATAATAAGGACAAAACACACAACAAAATTAATAAAGCTTGAACTAAAGTTAAAATATAGCAAGTAAATAAAAATTAAATATATTTAAAAATAATCTAAATATTAAAACTATTGTAGTCTATTAATGAAACTAAAATAATATTGTTTCAGTTTAACTAAAAATTCTGAGGGGAAATCTGAAAGAAATGCAAAACAGCCTCAAAACACAGAAAATCTTTGGACAAATCATACATTTGATTTATTCATTTTTTTAATAAAAACTACTCATCGAAATATTATATTAAATATTATAACGTTATAGTATATTGATGACGGTTTGAAGAACATTATCACCGATCGCACTGAAGGTCTTCTGCCAGTCTTTGGATGCTCTTGATCTGAAGTTTGTGGAGTGGGTCTATTCCCCATGTTTTCTCCTATGATTCCCGTATCTTTACGGCTGGAAGCCTCTCTCGAGACCAGCGCTCCGGTCCGATCTGATCCAGCTGCTGATGGCTTTTCCACACGGCCTCCTCGTAACGCTCTGAATCCGTGACTGCGGTTTGAATCAGGTTGGGTTACGCTCATCTCCGGCACGGTGGAGAAGCTCGGAGAGGAATCACAGATCCGATGAGGTTTCAGGTCCGTCACGAGAAACTCGAGCAGCCGTGTCCAATCGGATCCGGGTCTGATGAAGGCCCAGTCCAGCGGAAGCTTCCTCATGGAACTGAATCCGTGAGGAGTTTGTTTCACTGGAGGTTTCGTGGTTAGTGAGATTAGATAGGCAGGAACCAAACATCATGCCAAAGGAGTCGCACTTCACAATGACCTTCACTGATGATATAGACATTATATGATGCTTATCAGATGAACATACACTCAAAATTACTTGTCAAACAGCTAAACCAGCTGTGAGACAAACTAAACCAGCTGAGACCAGCTAAACCAGCTGTGAGACAAACTAAACCAGCTGAGACCAGCTAAACCAGCAGTGAAACCAGCTAAACCAGCTGAGACCAGCTGTGAGACAAACTAAACCAGCTGAGACCAGCTAAACCAGCTGAGAACAGCTGAGACCAGCTAAACCAGCTGTGAGACAAACTAAACCAGCTGAGACCAGCTAAACCAGCTGTGAGACAAACTAAACCTGCTGTGAGACAAACTAAACCAGCTGTGAGACAAACTAAACCAGCTGTGAGACAAACTAAACCAGCTGAGACCAGCTAAACCAGCTGTGAGACAAACTAAACCAGCTGAGACCAGCTAAACCAGCTGTGAGACAAACTAAACCAGCTGAGACCAGCTAAACCAGCTGAGACCAGCTGAGACTAGCTAAACCAGCAGTGAAACCAGCTAAACCAGCTGTGAGACAAACTAAACCAGCTGAGACCAGCTAAACCAGCTGTGAGACAAACTAAACCTGCTGTGAGACAAACTAAACCAGCTGTGAGACAAACTAAACCAGCTGTGAGACAAACTAAACCAGCTGAGACCAGCTAAACCAGCTGTGAGACAAAATAAACCAGCTGAGACCAGCTAAACCAGCTGTGAGACAAACTAAACCAGCTGAGACTAGCTAAACCAGCTGTGAGACAAACTAAACCAGCTGAGACTAGCTAAACCAGCTGTGAGACAAACTAAACCAGCTGAGACCAGCTAAACCAGCTGAGACCAGCTGTGAGACAAACTAAACCAGCTGAGACCAGCTAAACCAGCTGTGAGACAAACTAAACCAGCTGAGACCAGCTAAACCAGCTGTGAGACAAAATAAACCAGCTGAGACTAGCTAAACCAGCTGTGAGACAAATAAACCAGCTTAGACCAGCTGTGAGACAAACTAAACCAGCTGAGACCAGCTAAACCAGCTGTGAGACAAACTAAACCTGCTGTGAGACAAACTAAACCTGCTGTGAGACAAACTAAACCAGCTGAGACCAGCTAAACCAGCTGTGAGACAAATAAACCAGCTGAGACCAGCTAAACCAGCTGTGAGACAAACTAAACCAGCTGAGACCAGCTAAACCAGCTGTGAGACAAACTAAACCAGCTGAGACCAGCTAAACCAGCTGAGACCAGCTGTGAGACAAACTAAACCAGCTGAGACCAGCTAAACCAGCTGTGAGACAAACTAAACCAGCTGAGACCAGCTAAACCAGCTGTGAGACAAACTAAACCAGCTGAGACCAGCTGAGACCAGCTGTGAGACAAACTAAACCAGCTGAGACCAGCTAAACCAGCTGTGAGACAAATAAACCAGCTTGAGACAAACTAAACCAGCTGAGACCAGCTGTGAGACAAACTAAACCAGCTGAGACTAGCTAAACCAGCTGTGAGACAAACTAAACCAGCTGAGACCAGCTAAACCAGCTGTGAGACAAACTAAACCAGCTGAGACCAGCTGTGAGACAAACTAAACCAGCTGAGACCAGCTAAACCAGCTGTGAGACAAACTAAACCAGCTGAGACCAGCTAAACCAGCTGTGAGACAAACTAAACCAGCTGAGACCAGCTGAGACCAGCTGTGAGACAAACTAAACCAGCTGAGACCAGCTAAACCAGCTGTGAGACAAACTAAACCAGCTGAGACCAGCTGAGACCAGCTGTGAGACAAACTAAACCAGCTGAGACCAGCTAAACCAGCTGTGAGACAAATAAACCAGCTGAGACCAGCTGTGAGACAAACTAAACCAGCTTAGACCAGCTGTGAGACAAACTAAACCAGCTGAGACCAGCTGTGAGACAAACTAAACCAGCTGAGACCAGCTAAACCAGCTGTCATATTAGTTCAGTAAACATGAACTAATATGAGCTTATTGTAAAGTTTAATCATAATGTCTTTGTCAAACTCGCACCAGCCAGTGTAACCCGAGGATCTGGACTCATTGATGATCTGGAGAATATTCCTGGTGTTTTTCACTCGGGCGGCTTCGGGACTTCAGCTTAGTTGGTTTAATTGGACGCGTCCAGTCGCAGGACGTCCCAGTTAAGGGCCTTTTTTTAGCCTGTGAACTTTAAAGTCATTATTTATTTGGTGTTAAGAGCCTGGGCTCACAACAGGCCTGTGTTTTGTTCCCATCATCACTCGTACGGCCGGAATGTGTCGCCTCGCTTTTACTGACACAATAAAAACTGAGCCAACAGAAGCCGTTTCTCCTGCTCCGACCGCTAATGAACGGACACATGAAGGCAGGGAATGTAACATTGGGGTATGGGTATGAACATATACACATAAATATATATATATATATATTAGCAGTATTCATATTCAATATTCATGACAGCAGATATTGAATATTTGCGTAATGATCTACAATAATAACTGTTTCCAAACAGGTTTCCCAAACAATGCCTTTCGTCCATCGCTCGGTTTAAGTCAGAAACGAGTCTCATCCCTTCTTCTCTCCGGAGTGTTCTGATTGCATTCTATTCAATCAAATTAAAGCTTAAATCAAAAGCAGAAATAAACATCACGCTTCTCGGTTGCAACTGGAAACCCCTGGAATCGGATTGAAATGTCTTCGTGCCGTCATGTTTGTTGTTTAGGCGGGTTTGAAATCTCTCGCCGTGGCACGACAGGAACGCAAACATAAACACGCTTCTCCAGCGTGCTTCCCAGATCATGTTTGACAGTTCAAATACACAGGGATGGTTCTGATACGGTTTTGGACGGATTATTTTTCCTTCTGCTCAGTTTGACATTTCAAGATTTGGATTTTTAAGAGCAACTGTTTGTCCTGACATCCCTCTCTGTCTCACTGTGACTGCAGAGAAACGCGGGCCATCCGGAGGATCGAAAGAAGAATCTCCACACACTTCTGTATCAGCCAGCAAGGTATCGATCGCTTCTGTTCAAACACACTGAGCCAGAACCAGTCTGTTATCACGTAAACTTACACCACGACCTAACCAGACACGACTCCGTAAGATTACAACGAGACGCAGACACGGCACGACACGACTACACCAGACGCGATTACAAGATGCAACAAAAACAAAAAAAATCACAGCCAATCAGAAGAGAGTGTGTGGAGTCTCTGCAAATTCACTGCACTCGCAACCAAATCAATCCAAAATCACAGCCAATCAGAAGAGAGTGTGAGTCTCTGCATATTCACTGCACTCGCAACCAAATCAATCCAAAATCACAGCCAATCAGAAGAGAGTGTGGTGAGTCTCTGCATATTCACTGCACTCAACCAAATCAATCAAAAATCATAGCCAATCAGAAGAGAGTGGGCGGAGTCTCTGCATATTCACTGCACTCGCAACCAAATCATTTCAAAGTCATAGCCAATCAGAAGAGAGTGTGGGCGGAGTCTCTCTGCATATTAACTGCACTTGCAACCAAATCAATCAAAAATCACAGCCAATCAGAAGAGTGTGGGCGGAGTCTCTGCATATTCACTGCACTCTCAACCAAATCAATCCAAAATCACAACCAATCAGAAGAGAGTGTGGGCGAGTCTCTGCATATTCACTGCACTTGCAACCAAATCAATCAAAAATCACAGCCAATCAGAAGAGAGTGTGGGCGGAGTCTCTCTGCATGTTCACTGCATTGGCAACCAAATCAATCAAAAATCATAGCCAATCAGAGAGAGAGTGTGGGCGGAGTCTCTGCATATTAACTGCACTTGCAACCAAATCAATCAAAAATCATAGCCAATCAGAAGAGAGTGTGGGCGGAGTCTCTGCATATTAACTGCACTTGCAACCAAATCAATCAAAAATCATAGCCAATCAGAAGAGAGTGTGGGCGGAGTCTCTGCATATTAACTGCACTTGCAACCAAATCTTGCAACCAAATCAATCAAAAATCACAGCCAATCAGAAGAGAGTGTGGGCGGAGTCTCTGCATATTAACTGCACTTGCAACCAAATCAATCAAAAATCACAGCCAATCAGAAGAGAGTGTGGGCGGAGTCTCTGCATTTTAACTGCACTTGCAACCAAATCAATCAAAATCACAGCCAATCAGAAGAGAGTGTGGGCGGAGTCTCTGCATATTAACTGCACTTGCAACCAAATCAATCAAAATCACAGCCAATCAGAAGAGAGTGTGGGCGGAGTCTCTGCATATTCACTGCACTCAACCAAATCAATCCAAAATCACAGCCAATCAGAAGAGAGTGTGGCGGAGTCTCTGCATATTCACTGCACTCGCAACCAAATCAATCCAAAATCACAGCCAATCAGAAGAGAGTGTGGGCGGAGTCTCTCTGCATGTTCACTGCATTGGCAACCAAATCAATCAAAAATCATAGCCAATCAGAAGAGAGTGTGGGCGGAGTCTCTGCATATTAACTGCACTTGCAACCAAATCAATCAAAAATCATAGCCAATCAGAAGAGAGTGTGGCGGAGTCTCTGCATATTAACTGCACTTGCAACCAAATCAATCAAAATCATAGCCAATCAGAAGAGAGTGTGGGCGGAGTCTCTGCATATTAACTGCACTTGCAACCAAATCTTGCAACCAAATCAATCAAAAATCATAGCCAATCAGAAGAGAGTGTGGGCGGAGTCTCTGCATATTAACTGCACTTGCAACCAAATCAATCAAAAATCACAGCCAATCAGAAGAGAGTGTGGGCGGAGTCTCTGCATTTTAACTGCACTTGCAACCAAATCAATCAAAAATCATAGCCAATCAGAAGAGAGTGTGGGCGGAGTCTCTGCATATTAACTGCACTTGCAACCAAATCAATCAAAATCACAGCCAATCAGAAGAGAGTGTGGGCGGAGTCTCTGCATTTTAACTGCACTTGCAACCAAATCAATCAAAAATCATAGCCAATCAGAAGAGCATGTGGGCGGAGTCTCTCTGCAAGCACACAACATTCGCAACCAAATAAGTACATAATTAAATTCATACATGTTACATCATTTAACATTATTAAAATACATAATGGAGTGACTGAAAATATCTTTGCCATAGAGTACACTTGTTTGTTCAGAGTTTGAACGTTCTTGTTTCCTTTAATTTATTTTCAAGATCTGAGGTGAATTTTCCATCTGTGTTTTAAGTATGACTACAAAGGTCACACAAAATGATATTTAAAACACACTAGATGCTTTTAACATTAAATAGAGCACATAATCAATACCTGAGATTATCGTTGTCATACTCTGTATGTTGTTGTTCCAGGCGAGATCGATGTCACAGAAATAGAAACTGTTTATAAAGTAGAACTGCCAGTCACTCATTGCCAACTTATGACAAAAACTCTTGATTAACATGGAAAGAAGATGCCTCCATGTGCTGGAGTTAGAAACCAGCACACCGATCTGAAGAAGCTGTGGTGGTGTGGCTTTACACAACTCAAGAACCCTAACAGAAAAAAGCCTCTGACTGATTTCTGAGCATATCAAGTGTTAGATAGAGTGACCCGTTCGACACTAGGTGGTGCAATAATAAGGCGACTTGCATTTTGATCATAACTTTATTTGTTGAAACCCATCAAAATGTATATCTTAAAATGTATATATATTTTCTTTTATACAATTTTTCCGCCATTTCAATTTTCCTTAAAACCTGATGTTTTACCTCCTAGTCCGATCTTCACCAAGATTGGGACACGGCAGCCAATGACGGTGCTGGCAAATGGCTATCAAAAGAATTTTGATTTGTTAAGGCATTGAAAATTATACATTAATACATTGGTCAGGCAAACCTTTTTACCCTGTATCTGCTAGCAAGCTAAACGAAACTTGGCACTCAAAGTGTGATATCTGTACTGGAACACAAGGCCAAAATACTGGAGGAAGAACTTCTTGGAAACAGCTCCGATACTCAGTTTATCAGAGCATGCCATGGAATAAATCTCCTCTGTTGCAGATCTTTTTTTCCGACCTGGATGAGATTCCCGGTTTGGGCGGAGACCCGGAGGAACCCACTCTGGAAGAACATTGTGCTCAGACGATCAAAAACAAAGCTCGGGAGACCGAGAAGGTGCGTTCGGCATGTTTTATAGCATCTTTCGAGGTTGGTCCGTTTCGTGAGCTGAGAATGGCTGGGAATGATTTTGCCCAGATTTCATCCATCACTCCAATCGCCCTCAACGAAATACATCCACCCGGACCTATTAGACCCTCAGTGATAAAATGCCTCCTAATATTCCCTAATGTGTCCCAGCCCTCAAATAATTGCCCCCCGTTCTGTGATTGCAACAGACCTCCGCTTGTTTCGAGTGTGTATTTGAGCACGACGCTTCACTTGCTGCCATAGTTGTGTGTTTTATTTGTAATGCGTTACAGACCATTGCTCTCCCACTGTGTTGTACAGTTCGACCTGTTTGTGTGGTCCTCAGTTATCGGACCGTCACATCAAGTCTTTCTCTCATTCCAATTGGGGTTGAAACAACGCAAGCGCAGCCACAAAACAAAGCACACCGGGTCAAACCTTTCCTCCCTTTAACAAACCTTCCCAGCATTCACTGGTAAATATCACCACTATAAATACAGATCCTCTCTGGGGTGGAGAACTTCCTCTGTCCGTCATAAACACAAGCTTTTGTTTTCTTTTTTATGTCATTGTTTTATTATAATTACTTGTGGCTTTACTTTGCGGTTTCCAAGATCCTGTAATGGCGCAAGAAATGATTGTAATTTAAGTTGAGTGTTTATTATCACTAGTGATCCAGCTATTTCAAGAGTCTTAGAGAATGATGTCATTTGGGTGAAAATACAATCAATGTCTCACATACGAGGAGAGAGAGAGAGAGAGAAACACACGTAACATGTGCCAATCCCTAAAACAAAAACTGCAGACGAGCTTCAAGACGCTCCCACACACACACACACACACACACACTGATGTTCAGATAATGTTGCCACACATGATTACAAGGGCGTGTTTGCCAGCGAGACATAAAACTGCCGGCGCTCTTTAAGCTCCTGAGAACGGAGCAGGATTCGGTCGGGTGCCAGAACACCGAAACTCGCCCGGGTTTGCGTTCGGATCTGAAGTGTAATAACTCCTCAGACATCGCCACAGGCTCCGAGAACAAACGTCCTCTAATTGAGTCTGAAGCTGTAACTGGCAGATGGGTGGGAACCTGCTCATTACGTTCATCTGGGATGCTTGTGGAAGCTCCGCCGTTTAACCAAGTTGAGACAAGTAACTATAAGTTCCTTGGGTTAGTGGAGAGATGTTTGCTTGGATAACTAAATTGTTAAAGGGTTAGTTCAACCAAAAATGAAATTTATGTCATTAATGCCTCACCCTCATGTCGTTCCACACCCGTAAGACCTCCGTTCATCTCCGAACACAGTTTAAGATATTTAGATTTAGTCCGAGAGCTTTCTGTTCCTCCATTGAATGTGTGCACGGTATCCTGTGCCTTTCCAGAAAGGTCATAACATCATCAGTAGTCCATGAGACATCAGTGGGTTAGAATCTCTTGAAGCATCGAAATACATTTTGGTCCTAAAATAACAAAAACTACGACTTTATTCAGCATTGTCTTCTTCAAACATTGTTTGTTTTCCGTGAACAAAGATTCGAACGGTTATGAATCAGTGAATCGACTCATGATTCGGATCCCGTGTCAAACTGCTGAAATCACGTGACATTGGCGATCCGAATCATGAATCGATACGCTGATTCATAACCGTTCGAAACTTTGTTCACGGATTGAAAACAAACAAAGCTCTCGGACTAAATCTAAAATATCTTAAACTGTGTAAAAAAACTCTTCTCTTTATTCCTTCCTTATTCTAGCTTAAGCTTATTCTATGTAATATCCAAAACCTGGTATTTAAGGCACTTTTTTGCGTTTTTCGCCCATTCATGACCGATCGCTTCCTGTACTCCTATGTTGTAAGTCGCTTTGGATAAAAGCGTCTGCTAAATGCCTAAATGTAAATGTTCCGGAGATGAACGGAGGTCTTACGGGTGTGGAACGACATTAGGGTGAGGCATTAATGACATAAATTTCATTTGTGGGTGAACTACCCCCTTAAAGAGAACATGTGATGCTTTTTTCCATGTTCATCTGTCTTTAGTCCCTCTCTATACCAGTCTATTACTGTACTGATGTTGGTAAATATTCCTAATTTAAATAATTAATACGCAGAATAAAGGGGCGGGGCATGGTTGAGTTAGTTAATAGTGTGTTGAAAGCAAACGGCAACATCCCGTGGTCTTTGGTGAAACCATTACAGAAGTGACTTAAACTGCAATTCATCGACTGGCCACTAGAGACGTATCTCCTCCATGTTAAACTGCCCAACTTTACAGCAGAAAAAAACATGTTTACAGTCTTGTACAAAAAGTGGTTTTGGTCTAAACGGCTAATTTTTCCCTTCATGACGACTGTGAGGGGGGTGATGTTTTTTATAACTCATTCATTTAAATTATATTAAGCCTTAAAGTTCTGCATAATTAAGGGTGTGGCCACTTGAGTGACAGGTGGATTGCCACTATGGTCGCGCTCAGTGGGCGTGGTTTCAGCAACCAGGCACCTTAGCTCCACCCACGTCCCGCCTCTTTGCCCATTTTTAATTATCCGGGAGTGACATGCTCCCAAGATGGCGGCAGACTTCAAAACTGCTTTTCAGAAACCTAAAGGTGTCACAGACTCTACGTCCATATTTTTCTACACTCTCTGGTTGAAACTGGCGGTTATGGTAAGGGGTGGGATTTGCATTTGACCAATCACAACACACTGCTCCAGCCGACCAATCAGAGCACAGTGTGCGTTTCAGAAGGAGGGGCTTCATAGAGAATGTGTGTGTATATAACACATGGGCTGAATCCGAAATCGCCCCCTAAACCCCATTCACTATTCCCTACGGTAGTCCTTTTACAGTTCACATGAAGGAGTGAATGAAAACGAGTGCGTGAAGTCGGACAGCCGTTGTGTGTACACTCGTTATTTCAATAGTCCACTTTAGACACACTTCTAACTATTAGTAACTTTATAACTACACGTCAACTAACTCTCCTTAGACTGTTTGGTCAGGGTTAGTGTTCGCAGAATAACTCAACATGTAAAGTTACTTGTCTGTTAGTGAGCATCAAAATAAAGTGTTTGTTAGGAAATATTATCTAACCAGAAAGTTTACTAATCATCCAATGTCTGCTAGTTGACAAATAAAGTTACTTATAGTTTTTATTTTCTAAAGTGGACCATCAAAGTGATTTGTGCCATGATTATGAAAGTAAAGTAACATAATATGATGATAAAAAGCAATATCAAGCAGCATAATGGACTGTTCAAGCCTTAAATAATCAAGTTACAAATGAAGGTGGCTCGCTCAAACGCTGAATATCTTTAGTTTTTGTTCTTCTTGGCTCCCCTTTTGATCGAGCCCAGAACCCCTCCAATCTCTGCGCTGTTGTTCAACTGGACCTGACCGACTAAACGCTGAGGATAAGAGGAAACAGACCTCGTCCCCTGTTGAACCCACTTCAGTGGTCTGTCGGTCTGAGAGCGCTTCTGCTTTTCCTCTCACGTTCAGATTAACCAGCGAGACGCCGCTCAGGAGTCAAAGACAGCGTCTTCAGAGGCTCAACCTAAACTTTCAATAAATGGCCATTTCCGGTGCTCTGATTAGACTTGACCTTTGAACCTAGACCTCAATCTCAGAAGAGTTTGTGTACCAGAGCAGGTTTAGGTTTATCCATAGTTTTGTGTTCAAACAGACAGATTGTCTCTCTCCCTCTAGGAGTTATCATTAAAAACTGAGGTTGAATTTCCAGCTAAAATAATCAGTCACACTGCTTCCAAATAAATGTGAGCATTTCCTCCGGTTTATATTCTCTCTTGAGCTCCAGGGGGATTGTGTGGAATATTTCGTCTCCCGACCCAAGCGCTCTTGATTATAAAGCAGTGTCTGAGATGTGGCTCAAATCTGCAGATGCTTTATGATGTTGGTCAAAGAAAAAAACGAGGCACTTTTAGAGGATTTACCCATCGGACCTGTAATTTTACGCTTTTCTCATGATCGCTTACAATGAAGCGCTTATACTGTTTAAAGATCATTCCTCATTCACACAAGATCAGCTCCATCAGAACATAATTAGCACTCAGCCCTTTGTTTTCTCTCTATTATTTGAGATTTTTAGCTGGGAAGTGTCTAAATTGCTCTTTTAGTGGTGGCACCAAACTGCAAAAAAAATTATTTTCTGTCTTGATTTCCAGCACAAATATCTAAAACACTCTTAAATCAAGACACATGTGCAGAAGAAGCAAAATGACTGAAGATATTAAGGAAAAATCATCAAAATGTAGTAATTTTAAGCTTAAAATAAGAAAAATATTGATAATATTGACCCCACTGGCAGATATTGGTTCTTGTTTTAAACTCACTTCACTTTAATCAGTATTTCAGTAAACAACACTTCATATCTTCAGTCATTTCTTCAGTAAATGTATTTTAATGAATGTTCAGATACTAAGAATGTTTTATTTTTTTCGAAGTGAACTTAAATTCTGGTGATGAAGTTCCGACTCAATCCAATGAGAAATGTAACTATTTCACAAGGTGGCGATTTCATATTAAGGATGTGTTGTTAATCAACACGTGACAACACCGGTAATACCGGTATCACCGCCGGGGGCTTTAAAACCGCTAATTTTAAACCAGTGTTATAATTTTCATCAACAACCTTTTTTCACTGACGAAAACGAGACGATAACTAAATAAAAGCTAGTGTTGGATGACAAAAACTATGAGGAAAATATACTGTCATTTTCATCAACGAATAGAAATGAGATGAAAATGTCAGGGAGGGAGGATTAGGGAAGAGATCCAGTCAGAGCTGATGTCCTGATGCGCACATTTGAGCTGTAACGTGCGGATCTAACGGCGGGAAAACACGGAGCGGTTGAGCTTCTCCAGGCTCACGCATCTCCAATCCAGCGCTTCAGAGCGGCTCAATCCATCAATAACACACATCTATAACCGGCAACTGATTATGAACGAATGCTGATGAACAAGGACAATGTTTACTTTACCATGTGTATATAGTAATGTGTTTTAGACGGTTGTAACAATGCATATTTTATCTCCCTCATCTGAACTTCAAAATAAGAGTCCCGGTTTATTTCGACTTTCGAGCTTGTTCATAATTAAAAGTCACAAAGTTACATAATAAACTGTATTTAATTTAATTCCCATTTAATTCATAGTCAGGAGGAAAACCAGTACTGTATTTGACACATATTCAATAAAGTTTTAGAGTTATAATAGAAAAAAATCCATAAAAGCATAAAAAAAAATCTCCATTACTTGAAATTAAATAAATGTTAACTGAAATTAAAATAAATAAATAAACAAACTTGAAGCTTTAGCTTAACCTGATATACTGACTAAAGCAGAAATACAAAGTTATAAAAACGATATAGATGTTTTTAAAAAACAATCAAAAAAAGTGACTTGAGCTTTCGTGTATTTTTAATGTCAAACAAACACAATGATGTCACAATGTCAGTTCAAGTCCAGTCGGTTATGTAATGCTTAAATGCTCAATTAATGTGTTACAATTTAACTCATTAGATTTAGTCGACTAAAACTGAAAACAATTCAGGTGACTAAAATATGACTAAAACTAAATGGCATTTTAGTCAAAAGACAATGACTAAAACTAAATCATAATTTGCAGTCAAAATGAACACCATTCTAAACCGAAAGTAAAATGCACACGACCGCTCGGGTATTCATAGTGTGGACATGCATCGTGAACGACAGCCAGTTTTTAGGCAGGTTGCTTGAATGGTGGGTTCATTAGCATATTATTCTTAATGAAAAACACAACATCTGAAAAGTACAATGACAAATGTGCTTTTACATTTCACTTTGAAACCAAATCTTCCGCCGTTCACTCGTGATGAATGAAATCTCCTGCTGCTGATGTGCTGCGACTCGAGTTCGCTCGCTGTATTGAGCAGAGTTTGGTTTTAATGGTCTGATCTCTAACTGATCTAAATGATTATATTACTAGCTATAAAAAATGACAGTGCTGGTAACCAGTGTTTAAAGATCGGAAAGGGATGTAACCCGTGTTGTGTCTGAACACGGTCAACACGACTATCGCAAAAAGCCTATTTCATTTGAATTTGAATTATGCAATTCATACAAATATGTATGATAAAAAGCATGAAGCTCGACCCATACTCAACCGTCAATGGGGTGTAAAGCAGATTAAAATCATACAAATTGGCCACCAGTTCGACAAAACGTAAAATAGTTATGAATTGCCGTGAGATTGTTTTGCCAATTCCCATGGATGGAGTTTACTCGTATAAACCGTGTTTAATAGATGGCTGTGGGTAAATTGAAATATGAGTTATACAAGTTTAATGTGAGAGAATATTCACATAGTTAATTAAAGAAATGAGTTGAACTTATCTTCTGTGGTAATGGACATGATCTTAACCGAAACGTTCCTATAGATCCTGACAGGATGTGTTAATCTGCATTTATGTACATGAACTCCAGACCTTACCCTACAGCACGGATCAAATACACGCCAATCGCACCTCGGACGTCACACTTGGGACATTTGCGGGGCATAATAAACCTTTTAAGCACCGTCTTTAAACCCAGGGAGAATTTGTTGGCCTTTAAAGTCTGGTGTGAAATAACTTTGCAGTTCTAACTAGCCTCAACACTTTTCCTGCCTTTAGGTCTCCATGCAAACGCACTGTCACACACCTGTTGCTGGACATTTTCCCATAGTCTCTGGCCTCCAAACACACGGCTGTTAAGTTTACAGCCAAACCACTTACTCGCTGGAGGTCAAAGTGTCGTTTAGTACTCGGGGAAAAGCTCCGGTTAGAGAAGCCACAGAGAGACACGTCATCACCTGCCAACAAACAGTGGATGTTTTTCACTGGATAGATCAGCTACATTCACATCAGTCATATATAGACCTGCACAGAACATGCAACCAATGGATTTCCCAGAATTTGGATTCACCTACAACAAATTAAATCTATTCCAAAGAATCCCACCGATTTTCCCCCACAATAGAAGCTGATTCTGTGCAGGTCTATTGCAGAAATACAATTAATAATCGAATTCATCTTTTTTAAAGTACCTTACTTTCTGTTAAGAGTCCAACAGCTGTTCGTCTTTTCCAGTTGTACAAACAAGACTGCGAGACTTTGGGATTGGTGGTGAAGATGCTTATATCCAAAGATGCAACTCTCGAACTGAAGCTCCTGACGGCGCTGAAGAAGAGCCTGGTGGATATCAGGGAGAGATGCTTGGAAAACCTCAGCCAGTTCATCTCTGAGGTGAACGCACTGCTCAAACCGAACTAAACCAGGCAAACCGAACCACAATCGGCGTTTGATTGGATCTAGTCGTTGTCGAAGCCCATTTGTTAAGCTTTTAATTCACAGTTCACCTTATATTTTCTAACTATAATTCACAAGTTTTTTATTGTATTGAACCATCCCTGTGGTGATTTCCCAATACTACTCACACTTCAGTTCTTCTCATGTTTTCATCTCCATTTAAAATGTTGCATTACTTGATGATACAGTTCTGAAAACATGTAACATGTTTGTTATTAAATTGTTGTTTGGTGGTAACAGTGTTATTTAGCTTACCTTTGTCAGTATCACGAGTGTATCAAACAGATCTGTTAGATGCTTAAAAGCTTTAAAAAGCTGCACTCGTGACACAAGCCAATAAAAATCAGATGCAATGGTCAATGCACAATAAGAAAATAATGCAGACGGAATACATGAACACATCCTGTGTATCCCAGACTCGACTACAGAAAGGATTCATGTGGACACAAAATGTGCATGTGTATATTTATATATATCTCTTTTTTTTTTATTATTAGCCTTGTGTTCCAGTTTGCATTTATACAGATTACAGTGATCTGTCTGTGTGACCCATCAATAAAATGACACTCAAATAGGTTTTGGATAATACGTATTTTTTAGTACAAATTGAGCAGCGATGCTGACCGTGGCGATACATATTTATTTTTAAAACCCTGATTAACAAAAGTTGAGTCGCTGCAAGCCTTTGTTCTTCAGTAACATTCTTTAAAAAAATCTTTTGAAACTCAGGGATATAAAAATATTAGCTTTAACTCAACATTTTACATTATATACACATTCATTTTTGCAAAGTTAAATTATTCTCTCCATTAGTCTCTAAAAGCGGCTTTATAAATATTATATTCTTCTGGTTCGTTCAAAGACTATAATCACTTATCACCTAATATGCATTATTGCTGAAAGAAAGCATGGTTTAAATACTGCGTTGGCCAACAACATCACTGTACGGCAAGAGCACTGCAACATGTCCTGGACTGAGAAACCATGAGGAACCAGATGTTTTCCAGTTTAAAGCAACAGCTTAAAGCAAGCTCCAGAAGGGCATTTGAGACACGGTGTATTAAGATGATGTTTCAATCTTCCATTCTATGATATGATACAGTTTTTGCCCTTTCGTCCTCTCTTCTGTTTGGACTTTGTCCTTGTGCCAATGGGAAGTTCATTAGCGTAATATTGGTACCGAGGTTGTCTTGGTTGTGGGATAGGCTGGCCCAGGAAAAAGCCTTCCTCCTCTGATTCAGACGATGAAGAGGAGCAAGTAGAGCACCAGTCGTCTTCATCCCCGTAAAGACGTAAAAACCTCTCTGCCCCCTGGCTGTGCAAATCCGAGTCAGCGTGGGCATAGGGAGGCTGTCTGTGGTGACCGCTAGGACCCGGCTCGTGCGGGCGACGGTCCTCCTTAAAGCACATACGGGCCTTTTCTTTGGGCACCAAGTGAAGAGCATTGTCCGAACGAGACTTGCGACTCCTCCTTCGCCGGTGGTGATGCCGGTGGCGCTGCTGGTCTTGCTCATCAAAGTGGTACGCTCGTCTACGAGTGCGCTCGCTCATGGGAGGCTGCCGCACCTCCAGGTCCTCATAACGACTGTTATCTATAACATCATCTGAGAACTTTACCTGCTGAGGTTTGGTCTGGGACTTGGACCTTCTTAAGACAGGTAAGTGAGGTGGTTTGGGCCTCTCCTCAGGGAGCGGGACCACCTGCTCCTGTTCCTCCTCCTCAATAACCTCCACACGCTCAAGCTCGGAGGTGAGGCTCTTCAGGGAGTTGGTGCTCCTGTGCAGCACTGATGAATTGAGCGTCCCCATGTTGCTGGTGTTCTCAAGATCAGAGAACTTTTGTAGCGAGTAGAGCAACTGTTTCTCTTTTATATCCCCATCGACTGAAGCACCTGAAAGGATCACACAAGTTGAGATTTTAACAGTGCAAAAAATGACATTCAATACTCTAGATTTTAAAATGGCAACATCCCAGACTACAAAAAATGCTAAATTCTACAATTCCACTTTGGCACCAAAATTACACACAAACCTGTTTTTCCATAAAATAAAATATCTAGCTTTGAACTTTGAGCGTCGTAACTTTGCAGATGTTGTTAATGCTCAAACAGAAACATTACACACTAAATCATAATCAACCACCCCTTTAACAATTCACTATTTCAATTCTGATACCACTACTAGCCTAACTAATATACAGTCAAACCAAAACATATTCTCACATTATCACCGTTTATTCGCTATAGTTTAGAAAATGGTAATATGACAAGAACTGTGTCAGAACAAACTCTTGATAATGTGACATCACTTTGATTGAAAGGGATGTAATGGATTACAATCAACCAATCAGATGTTTAATTACAGTACGATTAGATAATACCAATTTAGCTCAACCAATGACCAAGCAATGCTTCATTTTGTTCAGTGTGTGGTGTCAAAGGTCGCATTCGCAATTAAAGAACAAACACTTCAGCAAAACATGCTCAGATCAAAGTGTCTGAATCATTTTGCTCCAAATGTTTTACTGGTTGTCACTGGATGAAGAATAATTGGGTATAAAATGTGACAGTTTACTTTATTTTGCTATCCTCACTTACATAAATGAATTAAAGTGTCTTGTTAGTGACTAATAAAAATTATATTTGGTGTCTGAATCATTTTTGGTTTGACTGTTTATCCATTCTTCAGATTTCCAATTGCCTCACACACTTTGCACTCAGCAAATATCCCTTGCACATCAATCCTTTAGTCTCACCTGTGATGTTAGAGAGCGCCAGGAGTCCATTGAGTCTCTCATGTTCTGCTCGGCTTGCTTAAGTTCGTCTGTGATGCACTCCAAAGAGTCATTATACCACTGTTTATCTTCAAGCTTAAAGCTGGCTCCGTGCTCCAGATCGAGCTCCTGGAGCTTTCTGCTGCTCGCCGGTCCAGGGTGACTACCATACGCAGAGTCACCTAGTCCATCCTGGGACTGTGCCCAGTACATGTCTGCCTTGTACCTTTTACAGGCCAGACTGCCATTCCCAGCACTGCCGGGCATCCTTGGCTCAGTCTTGTTTTTGACATCAGAGTCAGTCATCCAGAGGTCGTTTGGCCTAGTGTCCTCCGGCTGCTGGAACATGCCATGTTCACCAAACTTGAGCAGGAGCTGGGTCATGTAGTCCTCATGCTCGGCCCATTCCTCATGGTCCTCGGGAGCTTCCTGCTCCTCCCTGTTCCTCCAAAAGTGGTTGTCTGCAAAGCTTAGCTGTGACAGCTTGTTGGACAAGGTATCATCAGCGTTCCCTGAGAGTCCGGGGAACTTGTAATTGCCTGCGGGTGAAAATAGAAGAGACTGTCGGCATTGGTCTGCAGAGCGGCTGCTTTTTCCCATCTTCACACTGCGGCGTGATTCCCGAGATCTTGCGGACTGGAAGGCTGAATCAGAAGAATCAGAAGCATGGACGTCCTCCCCTAGACTGCAGGTCTTGGAACAGTAGATCCTGCCTTGTCTGGGAAGAAAGGGACAACCGAGCAAGGAGCTCTTGCACTGAACACAGCTAAAACAAGCATCTGTGGCGTGCCAGTGAAGGCCATCATACGTCATTTGGGCATGGTCCACCCCTAGAGAAAAAATAAACAGGAGTTAAAGGTCAGGCAAAAGCGAAACATGGTTTGTGGTAAATGACGTTGAGACATCAGAGAGACACATTTGGGCTTACCAATGTGTTCGCCGCAGGCCTCACAGTATTCAGCGTACAGGGACTCAAAGCAACCGCAGCAGAAGGGCCGACCATCCTTCATAATGTACCGCTGACCACCCAGGATTGTTTCACACTCAAAGCAGGAAAAGTGCTTCATATGCCAGTGACGACCCTCTGCCTCTGTGCACTCGTCTGCAAAAATAATCTGTGACACCAACAAATAAATTAGAGCATCTATGATATAACCGGCCTTGTTTCATGCACAGAACTATGAATAAACTCACCTCATCACAGGAGGAACAGCGTGGCTTTAGCAATTCAGCATGATGCCGTCCACAATGGACCTTCCCATCTTGGTAGAAGTAAATGAGATCAACCAGGAGCTCATTGCAGGTGGAACATGTGAAGCACGCTGGGTGCCAACACTGACTATGCCCCGCTCTGGAAGCAAACACGACCATCTCCCCTCCACTGATGTTCTCTCCACACTGAAGATGTTTAAATTAAACAATCAGCTTCAAACAGTCACTTCTTGCATCACATCAACCTTGGATTAAACACTTACGTGTTCACACATGGCATGAAGCATTGTCCTTGGCAGCAGTCTTAGAGTTCCTCGCCCGAGGGCCTCTTTCTTTCTCTGCACGCTAAACATGTGAAGCTCCTTCTTCTCCTCTTCACTGAGAGACTGGCAGTATCGCACCTGAGGAGACGTTAAAAATGTGTTTGCTGTCAAACTATCAAGAAAGAAGCCCCTGTGGACCACATGCAGGGTCTTTTGAGCAAATGAAGTGTTATCTTAATGTGCTTACACACTAGAGAAAGCATTGAAGGAGAGTTTGACAAATACAAATGCATGCAATGTGTTTTGAGTGTGTGGAAAGGCAACTGGGAATACAGCGAATTTGGTTTCCAAAAGCACATCTGGATCCAACAAAAGTCTACATTAGAGTGCACTGCTGAAAAAGATGAAATTCTCTCAAATTTGCATGATAGTCCATCAGTTAAACCATCTATACTCATCCCCATTCTTCTTTGATGCATTGCAAACTAGAGGCACCTTTAAGCATGGTCTGGAAATTTTGCTTCAACCATGAGGACTATTGTTTGACAATACCTTAACACAAGAAAAATGGAACATCTCTTGATTTAAAGAGATAAATTAAGCATCACACACTGAAAAACACAAACTACGCATTTTAAAAGAGTATGTCTCAGATCGAGTCTTCCCAAACACATCACACAATCTTCAGCTCAAACGTCTCATTGTACAAGAACCCACGGAGATATGAAGTGACAAAGCTTCTTTCTGTGATGGCAGGGAATGTGGTAAACTTCTAAACCCATGAAGCTAAAAACACCCACACCACGTTGCAGTTAAAAAGCTATTTGAGGGGGTTTTGAAATGTGATGCGTGGGCATTTTTGACTGCAGCGTTATTGGGGAAACAATAGAGGCTTTCATGGCTGCTGATGAAGGTCTTACTTTCCTTTGTTTCTGTAAACTCACCTCATTGTCATGAGGCGGTAGCTGGTACAGGAGCTGCTTGATGCGGTATTTTTCCCCGGGGCTGTTCACATAAGGGACTTTGTCCTCAGGTAGGCAAGAGAAGTAGAGCTGGACCTGGAGGTGAGACGGAGACAAATCAGGTCAGTCATTCCATTGAAAATATGCATAAAGTCCAAAAAGCAGTTACACTAGACTAGCCCAACATCTGTCTTAAGTGTGTTCTTCGTTGTTGGTCATGAGATCAGAGACCTCACTGAAATCAATCTTTCTCAGCACTTGTGATCGGATCTCCAGAGACAAATGTGAATACCATGTGTACCAGGTTAGGTTGTTCCTGTTTACCTGTCAACATTACCATTAACTGACCTTTTCTGAAACTTGAGCCACCAGTTTTGGGCTGAGGAAAGGTTTTACTGTACTTTTGTGCCTCTATGACACCGTGACCTATGCCTTGTGAGTGGAAACTCTTTATGAGTGCTGGTCGTAACAGCCCCCAGATAAATAGCTGGACTGTGCTTGTCTTTTCCTTCATAAAGAGAGTCCTGCTGCTATTGAGTCAGTCTACTGGAATGGCATTTAAACCTGATGATCAGCTGCACCATAAATCACCCTCATTTCAAGCTGATATTACCTCTGGAACAGAGCCTTAGGCACTTGAACAACACTATTCCTGAGTGTTTGTGTTCTTGCCCACAATGATCACCTATAATCTGCAGGGCAATTCACAGAATGGCTGCTATAAAGGCATTACAGTTGCCTCTTGCATTTAACACAAAAGCTGCACTGGGATTTTAGGGGTCTCCAAATTGCTTTTCACTTCAGATTTTATTCAAGGGTGCTCTTAAGGACAGCCGGGGGAAGTGTGGGACACCGACTGGAATCAGCGCCACATCAGCGCGCCTCCAGGCATGAGAGGACCGCCTTGTGGACAATGCCAGGAACAAAAAAAAGTTGTGGCTGTGAGCTTGGCTGTTAGCAAACTGCTTTTCCTCATCATTTCAAGCCCTTTTGTCTGGCAGCTTGAGATAATGACTTGCAGATTTTCCATTAAGTAGTTTGTAAATAAAAAGCAGCATTTCCTGTTCCCAAATGCCTGTGGGGTGCTTCCTTCACAGTGTTTAGCTGTGCCTGCAAAAATGCAGTAAGGTCCTTTAAATCTTAGTGACTATGACTAGCTCTGCTGACAGAATGATTGACCAACAGTTTGGAATTTTAATAAAGATCACATCTGGTGTATTTACTTTATAACAACTTGCACATTGTGTTAAGATATCACATCTTGAACTGCATGATACTATTTAGCCATTACAGAGCAGACTCTTTCCTGAAACTGAAGACACGGGACTGCTTTGCATTTTGTGACATGGTTGTTATTGCGGTTTTTCCCTCTCAAAACAATGTAGCCATTTTGGCTTCATGCTGCCTTCTAACCATTTCCTGCCTGGCGTGTGTAGCACTAATGCAAGTTCTCTGTTAAATGCTGTACATCATGGAGGCAAAATACCAGTAAGTTCTAGACTTTCATAAGCCCACAGAGATTGGTTTACCTGCTCTGGTCGAAGTCCTGGTGGCACCCAAGCGTATTCCTCCAAGGCACAGCCCGAGTCGTCATCCGAGGTGGAGCTCCGCTGGAAAGCCGAGCGTGAGCTTGCTGACCTTCGGCTCCATGTCCAGCTGCCTCACGGTGCCGTGGAAACTGCCGGAATTCTCGAGGTTCATCAGAAAGACCTCCTGGAGTGGTTAAGAGGGAACAGTGTGTCACGAAACCACACGATAAAACGCCTCGTAAGATACATTGTATTGGGATGAGAACAATAACGCGACTGGAATAATGCAGCGTCCTAAAACATTTCATGGCAGTTACGGTGACTTCCAGCCCAGGGTGGAGGCCTGTTAAATAGATTCTACTCATAAAACGATGGCAGTTTTATTGTTACTGCTATTGTGCCGAGTTTTGCCGTGATGTGGTCGGACATTCCCTCCAAACTTCCACCATCCTAACTCTTTTACAGTCTATTTACTTTAATGCATTTTCCTGACTCATCATCACCGTGGAAGCCTTCTGGTATTTTCCATTTCCTTCTGTTGGGACGCTCTTCTGCTCAAGTTGAGCACTAATGCATGCCATATATATGATTTTTCCCAACAACATAGTTTACTTGACTCTGTTCTTTCAGCTCAAACAGACAGAGGACTGAAACTTCTCAAAACAAGATCTCTTGCGTTCTTCCCTGTCACTCCTTTGAAGTCCATTCAGGACACCAAGCATAACAAAGCCATATGGTAATTCTTGAAAAAAATGTCTTTCTTCAAGCCCCTGTGCTGTTTGTTGAGGACAGTGTTTTAGAACCTGCCACACCGCATCACGTCCTGCTGAGTGACGCATCATCTGATGCTTTGATCTCTGGAGCTGCTGTTTTTGGAATGAAAACAGGTGAGATGGATGGAATGAACCCAATGACAGGTGGTAGTTTCACATGTACAGCAATTTAGACTGGAATTGGAAGATGCATCCAGAATATGTGCATCAACAATCAAAGGCGAATCTCACAAAAAGTGATAAGAATTGTCATATTACACACCAAACAGAATGAGTTGCCTTTTTTGCAATTTAGTCAGATACAGAGATTTAGTAAGATGGAAAATGTACTTAGTTTTCATAAAAGTAATGCCAGAATGTGGGGAAACAAATCTTAAATGGTCCTAAAAAACAGGTTTCATCCTCAACCAAGTCAGAAGCAAAACGTTGAGTTGCACACAAGAACATCAGAAGGCTTAGCTATCAATTAACACCGGATAAATGTATTGCAACACAGCTTCATTGATGTTTTATCGGTGGTAGTACACATTTGAGATTTTGAAGCAAATGCAATCGTGCCTGACCCCCAACAATCCCATCTATAGATGAACTGAAATGACCCAACATGTTTTTTGTTGTTTTTGTTCAGGCCTTAAATTATCAAATTATCAATTATCAAAAATCAGTTGAATTCAGTGGAAATCAAACAGAAAACCCCATTCCAACAGAGGCCCAAATATTTAAAGATGGTGACTTCTGTTCATATACCCTGACCTCGTCTCAGAAGACTCCTGAATAAAGGTTCCTGTAAGAGACTCCTCAATCATTAACCTAGTTATGCAATCATATCAGAATAAATACATCTCCTGCCATGTTACACATGTGTTCCGTGGTGCAAAATCCTCTAGGATATGATATTTTCTTCAAAGGAAGTCAATGACACAGGAAAGGAGCTCAAAGTGGCAACACCCTTTCTGCTAAACAGTCTCCTTAAGTATGCTAATTTCTGTCTTAGATGCCATCAGCATCACTTCCTGAGCCTCCAGATCTAATCAACAACTCAAGTCGAGAGAAACTGCAGTAATGTTTCATCGAAAATAAACAGCCATTTTATGACTGAGTGGTTCTGAGTGAATCGCTGGGACCTCTGGGAACCCAAAGGCAGTTCCTGTCTGCGCTCGCCCTGAAAAAGCCCTCCAGCCCTGAGTGTTTAACAGCCTGCTCTCTTGTAGAGCTGCTTGTTAACATGACTTTGGAGGTCTGAGATGCATATCTGTTAGATCCACCCACGGGAGGCCTGAATGGCCCTCAATGGGGGGTAGATATGGGTGGAGGCGAGTTGCCTGGGAGGATGGACCCGGGTGATCACACAAGGGTAACTGCCAGCGACTCATATGCTAATGGACCCTCAGCATAGCAAAGAACCAATTTCATGAAGACCTCAAGTGAATAAATGCAATTTAAGCACCTTTACTTCTACATTAAATGATGCATACCTTCACTTGGCTAATGAAAATGATATGACAATGCTCATGAATGCTCATTTGCACAAGTGTCCTGAGGACACTCGGTCAAGCCCCAACAAATTACATCTTAAATTGCCCATTTCCACAACTTTGGTTCAGTGAAGTGTAGAAATGTGAGAGGTAACTGTTCTCACAGAAATAGCATGGCTTAACTGGGTTAAACCAGATTCAGTTCAATTACTGTGAGCATAGTGTTAGTTAGGTAACAGATTGCACTTTTGAGAGACATTTTGAACATAACATGGCTTTACGGAGTAACTTCCACATTTTCTCAGCTAAATTAGTCAGAATGGCACTAATTATGGGTGCATTAAAAATGATGCGGTTAATGAGATGATTATGAATTGGACAAACAAGTCTTCATTAAGTCTAGTAAATGTGGAAATGTTCAGTATCCACTGGCACCAATGCCGCTCCATTAGTCCGGCCCGTCAGGACCTGTTTGATTTGGCCTAGTCCAGTCCTGAGTCAGTGCTGTAATTCTGTCTATGGATTTAATGTTAAGAACAGCAGAACTGGCAGACGATGTGAGCGATTCCTGCGCTCCACAAATGAGGAGTTTCCACGGCTGTTGAGCCAGTCATAAAACTTCAATCCAACAAATACAGACGTTTGTTATGACATGTCACTTCCAAAAACACTTGAATACAAAAGCATCTTTGAATCTTCTAAAACAAACAAGTCCAAAACTACAGCAAACTAGAACTTAAACTACCTCAAAGCTTCAACACATACCTTCAAATGATCATATGGGCAAATAATTAGATCTGTGTTTTTACTCGAGTAGAGCCAAAATAATACTGATATATTACACGTGATGCATTTTAATGATGGCAAATTAGATTTAAAAAGAACTCACAACATTTAGGCTACTCAAAATTCAATGTTTACCCAAAATTCCCCTACAAAATATTGCAAAACGTGCCATTAGAATCAACCACTCCTGTTAATGAGTCCGATTACCAATTATGATTACTAGATTTTACCCTCCAAAACACTGAAAATATATTTATAATGCTGTAATGATCTTGACACATCCAGGTTTATCAGACAAAAAAAAAAACAATGTGATATCAGAGAGTACTAGACTTTATAAACAGGAAGGACGGCAGTGTCGACTCATTTTGGAGCCAAACTTTTGGCCAAACTCTGAAGAACTCCAGTGTTATTCCAGGACCAAATGTTTTCGAGGCTTGTCCCAACAGACTGAAGACATTAGAGAAAGACCACCTGCGTTCTGACCGGCTGGAGCCAGATGACTAGAAGCTTCTGATATTTACCCACAACACACCTCTCTGACACCTTCCTTTTCAACAGAGTCTTCAAATCTGTGCTGCACCACCTACAATTAGCTCTAGTTTATAAAAGCTTCCAAATATAACTAGAAGAAGTAGGACGTGACATCATAATATAGGCTAAATATGCACTTAAAGCCGCCTTTTAAATGTGACATACGCACAAATGTTTTAAAACCATACCTGCTCGCTCAGCAACGTCTTCAAGCAATTCAATGCTCTCCGAATCAAACACTGTTCTCCAAAAGCCCTGTGGTTCCTTGACTACATGTTCTCAGTTTGAGCCTCATCCCATCTAAATCCAAAGCAGACACGTGTGTGTGTGAGCCCACGGCGCAGGACGTGTACAGTAGAGTGTGTGAAGAACTACTCCAGCAGATGTCTCTTCCATTTACTGCAGTCCTGCGGAGCCACTCCCCGACAACCCGAGCTCGGCCCTCAGCGTGGGCTCCAGACCCTCTAAACCAAACCCCCTTCACTTCAAACACACTTCACATCACAGCAATGCTCGGTTTCTCCCAGCCCTTCCTCAGGTTTCCTGAGCGACTCTTTCAGGGTCTAAATGCACTGAGACACTCATGCTGTTATACATACAAACATCACAAAACGCTGGTACTCTGAAAGTAAAGGATCTACTTCTTTGAAATATTCACTAAAAATAGTAATAATTACAAAGATACGGCAAATAACTGTTGTTGCATTTTCTACAATAAAATCTACATAATCTTTTATTTGCAACATTAACAAATCTACAAGGTAGAATTTTGTTTTAAAACCTAGAAATGGGTTAAAATAAAGGGTTAAATTTTGCATTCAACTCTGACTTCTTCAGTATTTTTGTAGTTTTCTAGCACAAATTACAAGACATTAAGTCTTGCCTAAGAAAAGTGAATTTATGATTAAAATAAGAAAATATCTGAGAGTGCTGTCAGAAAAATTATCTTGTTTCCCTTTTAATTAAGTTTATTTATTTGACAGCATTTTTAAACAAACTCACCTAATTTGTATAAATGTCTTCCTGTAATTTTGCACCTCAAGTAATGATTTGATTTAAGAATGTTTAGATAATTGAACTAGTAAATGAGACAAAAACATGCATTGAAAATAATTCATAAATATTGTAATATTTAAGTATTTGTTCTGAGATGGCATCAAATTCAATCAGAATTGCCATGAATTTACCCAAAAATTCAAACTGCATAAAAAATCAGTTTCTCTACAAATATCGATTTCCACATGGCTCCTTAACCGCTTAACCCCCATCCTTTTTGAGAATAGACATTAATATGCACCATCAAAACTTAAGCATAAGTGAAAAGACTGAAGTGAGCTGCACCCTTCATGCATTAAATGCAGTTTCAGTCAAACGTCACTCTTTCCGTCTAGGGATGCGCGGTATACCGGTACTGGGAAAATACCGGTATATATTTTATTTCAAACGGTACGATATCATGATTTTGCTCGTTTCGATATTTGCTGCTGTTCCAAAGTGACACCGGCAAATGTGGCAACAGAATAAAATTAAAACAGCGGTTGACTCGCTCAACACGCACAAAACAAATTAATAAAGACAAGATAAGATGTGAAATTTGGAATTACTTTCCTTATACAACTTCTAAAGAACCATTAAACCTTACCAAGCATCAGGTGAGTGCATCATTCAAACGATCTAATTTAGACATTTATTTTCTTTCAGCACTGATCAACACACAAACATAAGATCGTATCGTTTAAATATAAAGACATCTCCGGCGTTCTTTTCAACCAGTGACGGTCAGACCTAATATTTGCACGCATACTATTGCACTATTTACATCCGCGAAAGACATAACCAACTGTGTTTATGTGACTACTCATGTGACATTTTTGACATAATTTCGAGTGTATTTGACTAAGGAAAAACATCTTAATTTGGAATGCGTGAGCTCTTTTGGCTTGTATGTTTGTTGTTGGTATGAGCGAAAAGAAAACTCAAAGTGTTAACATCCCATATGTATTACGAAATGCTATAAAATCGCTTGCATGTTCAAATTGGCACGGTTTAAAAAGACGTACGCAGTGATTTCCGTCAGCGGTCCCGCAACAGAAGCCAAAGTGTTGAATCTGAGAAGATTCAACACTTTCGCTGAAATTACTTACTGTTGCAACACAGTAACGCTGAAATTACTAACAAGAAATTTTCCAAATGACTGATTGATGTGATAATCTTTGTTGATTAATTTAATAATAAACATTTGCGGTAATAAACCCAAAACTTGCGAGAGTTAGTAAAATTATGCGCTATAGCAGGTTAAAAATTCAGACCCTGTATGGTATTGATTTAATATCGGTACTTCGGTATTAGATTTTGGTACCATACCGAAGCCAAAATTGTGGTATCGAGCCATCCCTATTCCCGTCTACAATGACGTCAGCAGATCCAGACCACAATTCCTGAAAGACTCCATGTGGTACCTTACAGATCGTTTGCAATGCAAATCAAGGCCGTCCCTCCCAGAGCCAATCCACTTCCGTACGGGTGTTTTGCTGTTAGCATGCTCGCCGTTTGGGAAATACACACTTTTTGTCGTTAAATGGCATTGAAACACTAGGAAGGCTGGTTCTGAAGTTACTTTTAGGATCTGACTCAAACCACCAGGAGACCCAAAGGAACAAGGTTTTTTGACCGAAAAACTAATTTCAACAGCTGGAAAATAACTCCAACTTTATGGACGGCATACCTTATGCACCCAAGTAGTGACCCCAAAACCTCAGTGTCCTGCCTGGAAAGACAGTCCACCTCATCTCGCCTTAATTTCCTGTGGAATGTGCTAAAGGTGAAGACCTTCCTGTTGTTTAAACAAACAAAGCTCAGAGTTTGCGCTCCGTCCAGGAGGACAAGGCCGCTGGTTTCCTGAATTAAGGATGATGAAGGAAGTTATGAAACTCAATTCTTCTACGCAGGGTGGTCTTTGTTGTTGTTACCTCAAGCATTTCACCACAAACCAACAACTTTGTGCTCATGAAATGGAGACGTCCCTTGGGGTCTGCAAAAAGTGTCAGATTCAACAGCTCAGTTAACGGGCCAATGATCTTGTCCGACCAAACTGGACAACAACTGCAGCTCAAACCCCCCCAAAAAACATAAAATCTAACCTACAAATATAGGAAGCCTGTAATAGATGGCCACTGTTCACTGAGCTCTTTACGACTGCTGCCTTGAATAAAAGGCCTGGTAATGGGATTGAGGTTTTTTGGAGGACAACACCATTGTTGCGTTCAAGGCCACAGAGGTGCAAACACAGCAGGACCCGAACCAAAGCACAGCCCTTTGTGTTAGAGAAACAAAGAGGAAGAGGGTGTTTGTACCCCCTGGTTTTAGCGGCTTGCCAAAAGATAAACAAACTCTCGGACTTGCTAAGAGGCTTTTCATGCATCTGAAACGTTGAGTAACGTACTGAAAAATGACAGCGGAGAAGTGAAAGAGATCGGATGATTATTTGCTGTCAGAATTACAAGATCAACTCAGAGATTTTTAGGTCCTCTATTCGAATTCACAGCTTCAGAAACTGGAAAAAGTCACTTCGACCACATCGTCTTTCATTCACAACCACTGGAACATAGTTTTGGTCTCATTTAGATTCTCAATGTTAGTAAACCGAGCAATATATCCATCTCAATTGGCGCTGCTCTTCCTCTGTTTTTTGTGAGTTTAATGTGAAAAAAGTGCAATGGTGTCAGAAAAACAAACTTTGAATTGTCAGATGCTTTTTTTTCCAGAAAACAAAAATGCCACTAAAATGGATAAAAAAAATGCCCCCAAAATTTAAGATGTGCGTGTCAAAAACGTCCTTGTATGAGATCTTGTTTTTAATATTAATCAGACAATAGAGTGTCGTTTTCCTGAAAATCAGCGCGATTGCAAATGTGATAACCTATTGATTTCACACAACAAGAGGTCAATGTGAGCTTTCATTTTAACCAGGGTTTCTGCAGGTCTTAAGAAGATCAATTCAAGAAAAAGTAAGGAATAAACTGAAGGGAACACAACACGTCAATATGTCTAATTAGTGACACTTCAAAGCTTGAAAATACAATTTCCAACAGATCTACATTACTTAAAACATTTTTTTTTTAAAGAAATAGCTTAAAGTTTGAGATTAGAAATCTTGTGAAAGTGATTTTGTTTAAAACCAGAACAAACATCTGCCAATGGGTTCAGAAAAATCAACTTATAAATCAAAGTCATTTTCATACCCAGTGACAGATATTTGTTCTTGTTGCATAAACCCACATGATTTTGTCTAATTTCGTCATTGATTTCTTCTTTTGCATGTCATTAAATGTCTCTTAATTTAAGGATGTTTTGAGTTTGTGCTGGAAAACACAAATCCCCGGAAAGAGCATCATTTCTGCAGCGCATGCAATTAAATGTAGAGCCCTATGAAATCGGTTTTGTTTCATAGTGTATTCTGTTTTCATTTTTCTGCTTTAATGGTTACATTAAATTTGACTGACTTTTGTTCATCTTCAGAGCACAAATGAAGATATTTTAAAGAAATCTGAGAGCTTCCGGTCCTCCATTGACAGTTTAGGCACTTTGACGCTTCAGAAAGTTTATAAAGAGATGATAACACTAATCCATACGGATCAAGCGGTTTATTCCAGACTTTCTGAAGAGACTTGATGGCTTTAAATGATGAAGGAACGACATTAGAGCGAGTAAATAATGACAGGATTCTCAATTTTGGGTGAACCATCCCTGACCTACTTTTGATTTATTCATCCAAAATGTATTCTGCATTATACAGTATATTTTTATTTTTATGAATGGATTCTGCAATTTCATTGTAGAAATCATTGTGCCCTAATTTAAATGGCATATTGAATTTCCAGTTTAAGACCTTAAATTGTGGAAGGTCAAATTTAAGAAACCTGAAACCCTGCTTTG
>CM040913.1:2182066-2232066 GCA_023029165.1 Gobiocypris rarus
CTGACTCTGAGTATAAGTCACCAGTGTAACTGACTCTGCGTATAAGTCACCATGTAACTGACTCTGCGTATAAGTCACCAGTGTAACTGACTCTGAGTATAAGTCACCAGTGTAACTGACTCTGAGTATAAGTCACCATGTAACTGACTCTGAGTATAAGTCACCAGTGTAACTGACTCTGAGTATAAGTCACCAGTGTAACTGACTCTGAGTATAAGTCACCAGTGTAACTGACTCTGAGTATAAGTCACCATGGTAACTGACTCTGAGTATAAGTCACCATGGTAACTGACTCTGAGTATAAGTCACCCATAGTAACTGACTCTGAGTATAAGTCACCATGTAACTGACTCTGAGTATAAGTCACCATGGTAACTGACTCTGAGTATAAGTCACCAGTGTAACTGACTCTGAGTATAAGTCACCAGTGTAACTGACTCTGAGTATAAGTCACCATGGTAACTGACTCTGAGTATAAGTCACCATGGTAACTGACTCTGAGTATAAGTCACCAGTGTAACTGACTCTGAGTATAAGTCACCAGTGTAACTGACTCTGAGTATAAGTCACCAGTGTAACTGACTCTGAGTATAAGTCACCATGGTAACTGACTCTGAGTATAAGTCACCAGTGTAACTGACTCTGAGTATAAGTCACCAGTGTAACTGACTCTGAGTATAAGTCACCAGTGTAACTGACTCTGAGTATAAGTCACCATGGTAACTGACTCTGAGTATAAGTCACCAGTGTAACTGACTCTGAGTATAAGTCACCAGTGTAACTGACTCTGAGTATAAGTCACCAGTGTAACTGACTCTGAGTATAAGTCACCATGGTAACTGACTCTGAGTATAAGTCACCAGTGTAACTGACTCTGAGTATAAGTCACCAGTGTAACTGACTCTGAGTATAAGTCACCATGGTAACTGACTCTGAGTATAAGTCACCAGTGTAACTGACTCTGAGTATAAGTCACCATGGTAACTGACTCTGAGTATAAGTCACCAGTGTAACTGACTCTGAGTATAAGTCACCATGGTAACTGACTCTGAGTATAAGTCACCATGGTAACTGACTCTGTATAAGTCACCAGTGTAACTGACTCTGAGTATAAGTCACCAGTGGTGACTCTGAGTATAAGTCACCATGGTAACTGACTCTGAGTATAAGTCACCAGTGTAACTGACTCTGAGTATAAGTCACCAGTGTAACTGACTCTGAGTATAAGTCACCAGTGTAACTGACTCTGAGTATAAGTCACCATGGTAACTGACTCTGAGTATAAGTCACCAGTGTAACTGACTCTGAGTATAAGTCACCAGTGTAACTGACTCTGAGTATAAGTCACCAGTGTAACTGACTCTGAGTATAAGTCACCAGTGTAACTGACTCTGAGTATAAGTCACCAGTGTAACTGACTCTGAGTATAAGTCACCAGTGTAACTGACTCTGAGTATAAGTCACCAGTGTAACTGACTCTGAGTATAAGTCACCAGTGTAACTGACTCTGCGTATAAGTCACCAGTGTAACTGACTCTGAGTATAAGTCACCAGTGTAACTGACTCTGAGTATAAGTCACCAGTGTAACTGACTCTGAGTATAAGTCACCATGGTAACTGACTCTGAGTATAAGTCACCATGTAACTGACTCTGAGTATAAGTCACCAGTGTAACTGACTCTAGTATAAGTCACCAGTGTAACTGACTCTGAGTATAAGTCACCATGGTAACTGACTCTGAGTATAAGTCACCAGTGTAACTGACTCTGAGTATAAGTCACCATGGTAACTGACTCTGAGTATAAGTCACCAGTGTAACTGACTCTGAGTATAAGTCACCAGTGTAACTGACTCTGAGTATAAGTCACCATGTAACTGACTCTGAGTATAAGTCACCAGTGTAACTGACTCTGAGTATAAGTCACCAGTGTAACTGACTCTGAGTATAAGTCACCATGGTAACTGACTCTGAGTATAAGTCACCAGTGTAACTGACTCTGAGTATAAGTCACCAGTGGTAACTGACTCTGAGTATAAGTCACCATGTAACTGACTCTGAGTATAAGTCACCATGTAACTGACTCTGAGTATAAGTCACCATGGTAACTGACTCTGAGTATAAGTCACCAGTGTAACTGACTCTGAGTATAAGTCACCAGTGTAACTGACTCTGCGTATAAGTCACCATGGTAACTGACTCTGCGTATAAGTCACCATGGTAACTGACTCTGAGTATAAGTCACCAGTGTAACTGACTCTGAGTATAAGTCACCAGTGTAACTGACTCTGAGTATAAGTCACCAGTGTAACTGACTCTGAGTATAAGTCACCAGTGTAACTGACTCTGAGTATAAGTCACCATGGTAACTGACTCTGGTATAAGTCACCAGTGTAACTGACTCTGAGTATAAGTCACCAGTGTAACTGACTCTGAGTATAAGTCACCATGGTAACTGACTCTGAGTATAAGTCACCAGTGTAACTGACTCTGAGTATAAGTCACCAGTGTAACTGACTCTGAGTATAAGTCACCAGTGTAACTGACTCTGAGTATAAGTCACCAGTGTAACTGACTCTGAGTATAAGTCACCAGTGTAACTGACTCTGAGTATAAGTCACCAGTGTAACTGACTCTGAGTATAAGTCACCATGGTAACTGACTCTGAGTATAAGTCACCAGTGTAACTGACTCTGAGTATAAGTCACCAGTGTAACTGACTCTGAGTATAAGTCACCAGTGTAACTGACTCTGAGTATAAGTCACCATGGTAACTGACTCTGAGTATAAGTCACCAGTGTAACTGACTCTGAGTATAAGTCACCAGTGTAACTGACTCTGAGTATAAGTCACCAGTGTAACTGACTCTGAGTATAAGTCACCAGTGTAACTGACTCTGAGTATAAGTCACCAGTGTAACTGACTCTGAGTATAAGTCACCAGTGTAACTGACTCTGAGTATAAGTCACCAGTGTAACTGACTCTGAGTATAAGTCACCAGTGTAACTGACTCTGAGTATAAGTCACCAGTGTAACTGACTCTGAGTATAAGTCACCAGTGTAACTGACTCTGAGTATAAGTCACCATGGTAACTGACTCTGAGTATAAGTCACCAGTGTAACTGACTCTGAGTATAAGTCACCAGTGTAACTGACTCTGAGTATAAGTCACCATGTAACTGACTCTGAGTATAAGTCACCAGTGTAACTGACTCTGAGTATAAGTCACCATGGTAACTGACTCTGAGTATAAGTCACCAGTGTAACTGACTCTGAGTATAAGTCACCAGTGTAACTGACTCTGAGTATAAGTCACCATGGTAACTGACTCTGAGTATAAGTCACCAGTGTAACTGACTCTGAGTATAAGTCACCAGTGTAACTGACTCTGAGTATAAGTCACCAGTGTAACTGACTCTGAGTATAAGTCACCAGTGTAACTGACTCTGAGTATAAGTCACCAGTGTAACTGACTCTGAGTATAAGTCACCAGTGTAACTGACTCTGAGTATAAGTCACCAGTGTAACTGACTCTGAGTATAAGTCACCATGGTAACTGACTCTGCGTATAAGTCACCAGTGTAACTGACTCTGAGTATAAGTCACCAGTGTAACTGACTCTGAGTATAAGTCACCATGGTAACTGACTCTGAGTATAAGTCACCAGTGTAACTGACTCTGAGTATAAGTCACCAGTGTAACTGACTCTGAGTATAAGTCACCAGTGTAACTGACTCTGAGTATAAGTCACCATGGTAACTGACTCTGAGTATAAGTCACCATGGTAACTGACTCTGAGTATAAGTCACCAGTGTAACTGACTCTGAGTATAAGTCACCAGTGTAACTGACTCTGAGTATAAGTCACCAGTGTAACTGACTCTGAGTATAAGTCACCAGTGTAACTGACTCTGAGTATAAGTCACCATGGTAACTGACTCTGAGTATAAGTCACCAGTGTAACTGACTCTGAGTATAAGTCACCAGTGTAACTGACTCTGAGTATAAGTCACCATGGTAACTGACTCAGTATAAGTCACCAGTGTAACTGACTCTGAGTATAAGTCACCAGTGTAACTGACTCTGAGTATAAGTCACCATGGTAACTGACTCTGAGTATAAGTCACCAGTGTAACTGACTCTGAGTATAAGTCACCAGTGTAACTGACTCTGAGTATAAGTCACCATGGTAACTGACTCTGAGTATAAGTCACCAGTGTAACTGACTCTGAGTATAAGTCACCAGTGTAACTGACTCTGAGTATAAGTCACCAGTGTAACTGACTCTGAGTATAAGTCACCAGTGTAACTGACTCTGAGTATAAGTCACCATGGTAACTGACTCTGAGTATAAGTCACCAGTGTAACTGACTCTGAGTATAAGTCACCAGTGTAACTGACTCTGAGTATAAGTCACCATGGTAACTGACTCTGAGTATAAGTCACCAGTGTAACTGACTCTGAGTATAAGTCACCAGTGTAACTGACTCTGAGTATAAGTCACCATGGTAACTGACTCTGCGTATAAGTCACCATGGTAACTGACTCTGAGTATAAGTCACCAGTGTAACTGACTCTGAGTATAAGTCACCAGTGTAACTGACTCTGAGTATAAGTCACCAGTGTAACTGACTCTGAGTATAAGTCACCAGTGTAACTGACTCTGAGTATAAGTCACCATGGTAACTGACTCTGAGTATAAGTCACCAGTGTAACTGACTCTGAGTATAAGTCACCAGTGTAACTGACTCTGAGTATAAGTCACCATGGTAACTGACTCTGAGTATAAGTCACCAGTGTAACTGACTCTGAGTATAAGTCACCAGTGTAACTGACTCTGAGTATAAGTCACCATGGTAACTGACTCTGAGTATAAGTCACCAGTGTAACTGACTCTGAGTATAAGTCACCATGGTAACTGACTCTGAGTATAAGTCACCAGTGTAACTGACTCTGAGTATAAGTCACCAGTGTAACTGACTCTGAGTATAAGTCACCATGGTAACTGACTCTGAGTATAAGTCACCAGTGTAACTGACTCTGAGTATAAGTCACCAGTGTAACTGACTCTGAGTATAAGTCACCATGGTAACTGACTCTGAGTATAAGTCACCAGTGTAACTGACTCTGAGTATAAGTCACCAGTGTAACTGACTCACAGTATAAGTCACCAGTGTAACTGACTCTGAGTATAAGTCACCAGTGTAACTGACTCTGAGTATAAGTCACCATGGTAACTGACTCTGCGTATAAGTCACCATGGTAACTGACTCTGAGTATAAGTCACCAGTGTAACTGACTCTGAGTATAAGTCACCATGGTAACTGACTCTGGAGTATAAGTCACCATGGTAACTGACTCTGAGTATAAGTCACCAGTGTAACTGACTCTGAGTATAAGTCACCATGGTAACTGACTCTGAGTATAAGTCACCAGTGTAACTGACTCTGCGTATAAGTCACCAGTGTAACTGACTCTGAGTATAAGTCACCAGTGTAACTGACTCTGAGTATAAGTCACCAGTGTAACTGACTCTGAGTATAAGTCACCAGTGTAACTGACTCTGAGTATAAGTCACCATAGTAACTGACTCTGAGTATAAGTCACCAGTGTAACTGACTCTGAGTATAAGTCACCAGTGTAACTGACTCTGAGTATAAGTCACCATGGTAACTGACTCTGAGTATAAGTCACCAGTGTAACTGACTCTGAGTATAAGTCACCATGGTAACTGACTCTGAGTATAAGTCACCAGTGTAACTGACTCTGAGTATAAGTCACCAGTGTAACTGACTCTGAGTATAAGTCACCAGTGTAACTGACTCTGAGTATAAGTCACCAGTGTAACTGACTCTGAGTATAAGTCACCAGTGTAACTGACTCTGAGTATAAGTCACCAGTGTAACTGACTCTGAGTATAAGTCACCAGTGTAACTGACTCTGAGTATAAGTCACCATGGTAACTGACTCTGAGTATAAGTCACCATGGTAACTGACTCTGAGTATAAGTCACCAGTGTAACTGACTCTGAGTATAAGTCACCAGTGGTAACTGACTCTGAGTATAAGTCACCATGGTAACTGACTCTGAGTATAAGTCACCAGTGTAACTGACTCTGAGTATAAGTCACCATGGTAACTGACTCTGAGTATAAGTCACCATGTAACTGACTCTGAGTATAAGTCACCAGTGTAACTGACTCTGAGTATAAGTCACCAGTGTAACTGACTCTGAGTATAAGTCACCAGTGTAACTGACTCTGAGTATAAGTCACCAGTGTAACTGACTCTGAGTATAAGTCACCAGTGTAACTGACTCTGAGTATAAGTCACCAGTGTAACTGACTCTGAGTATAAGTCACCATGGTAACTGACTCTGAGTATAAGTCACCATAGGTAACTGACTCTGAGTATAAGTCACCAGTGTAACTGACTCTGAGTATAAGTCACCATGGTA
Source organism: Gobiocypris rarus (assembly GCA_023029165.1). Lineage (NCBI taxonomy): Eukaryota > Metazoa > Chordata > Actinopteri > Cypriniformes > Gobionidae > Gobiocypris > Gobiocypris rarus. Next base: position 2,188,520 of record CM040913.1, read on the forward strand.
ACTGACTCTGAGTATAAGTCACCAGTGTAACTGACTCTGAGTATAAGTCACCAGTGTAACTGACTCTGAGTATAAGTCACCAGTGTAACTGACTCTGCGTATAAGTCACCATGGTAACTGACTCTGAGTATAAGTCACCAGTGGTAACTGACTCTGAGTATAAGTCACCATGTAACTGACTCTGCGTATAAGTCACCATGGTAACTGACTCTGAGTATAAGTCACCAGTGTAACTGACTCTGAGTATAAGTCACCAGTGTAACTGACTCTGAGTATAAGTCACCAGTGTAACTGACTCTGAGTATAAGTCACCAGTGTAACTGACTCTGAGTATAAGTCACCAGTGTAACTGACTCTGAGTATAAGTCACCAGTGTAACTGACTCTGAGTATAAGTCACCAGTGTAACTGACTCTGAGTATAAGTCACCATGGTAACTGACTCTGAGTATAAGTCACCAGTGTAACTGACTCTGAGTATAAGTCACCAGTGTAACTGACTCTGAGTATAAGTCACCATGGTAACTGACTCTGAGTATAAGTCACCAGTGGTAACTGACTCTGAGTATAAGTCACCAGTGGTAACTGACTCTGAGTATAAGTCACCAGTGTAACTGACTCTGAGTATAAGTCACCAGTGTAACTGACTCTGAGTATAAGTCACCAGTGTAACTGACTCTGAGTATAAGTCACCATGGTAACTGACTCTGAGTATAAGTCACCATGGTAACTGACTCTGAGTATAAGTCACCAGTGTAACTGACTCTGAGTATAAGTCACCAGTGTAACTGACTCTGAGTATAAGTCACCAGTGTAACTGACTCTGAGTATAAGTCACCATGGTAACTGACTCTGAGTATAAGTCACCAGTGTAACTGACTCTGAGTATAAGTCACCAGTGTAACTGACTCTGAGTATAAGTCACCAGTGTAACTGACTCAGTATAAGTCACCAGTGTAACTGACTCTGAGTATAAGTCACCAGTGTAACTGACTCTGAGTATAAGTCACCATGGTAACTGACTCTGAGTATAAGTCACCAGTGTAACTGACTCTGAGTATAAGTCACCAGTGTAACTGACTCTGAGTATAAGTCACCATGGTAACTGACTCTGAGTATAAGTCACCATGGTAACTGACTCTGAGTATAAGTCACCAGTGTAACTGACTCTGAGTATAAGTCACCAGTGTAACTGACTCTGAGTATAAGTCACCAGTGTAACTGACTCTGAGTATAAGTCACCAGTGTAACTGACTCTGAGTATAAGTCACCAGTGGTAACTGACTCTGAGTATAAGTCACCAGTGTAACTGACTCTGAGTATAAGTCACCAGTGTAACTGACTCAGGTATAAGTCACCAGTGTAACTGACTCTGAGTATAAGTCACCAGTGTAACTGACTCTGAGTATAAGTCACCAGTGTAACTGACTCTGAGTATAAGTCACCATGGTAACTGACTCTGAGTATAAGTCACCATGTAACTGACTCTGAGTATAAGTCACCAGTGTAACTGACTCTGAGTATAAGTCACCAGTGTAACTGACTCTGAGTATAAGTCACCAGTGTAACTGACTCTGAGTATAAGTCACCAGTGTAACTGACTCTGAGTATAAGTCACCAGTGTAACTGACTCTGAGTATAAGTCACCAGTGTAACTGACTCTGAGTATAAGTCACCAGTGTAACTGACTCTGAGTATAAGTCACCATGGTAACTGACTCTGAGTATAAGTCACCAGTGTAACTGACTCTGAGTATAAGTCACCAGTGTAACTGACTCTGAGTATAAGTCACCAGTGTAACTGACTCTGGTATAAGTCACCAGTGTAACTGACTCTGAGTATAAAGTCACCATGGTAACTGACTCTGCAGTATAAGTCACCAGTGTAACTGACTCTGAGTATAAGTCACCAGTGTAACTGACTCTGAGTATAAGTCACCAGTGTAACTGACTCTGAGTATAAGTCACCATGTAACTGACTCTGAGTATAAGTCACCAGTGTAACTGACTCTGAGTATAAGTCACCAGTGTAACTGACTCTGGAGTATAAGTCACCAGTGTAACTGACTCTGAGTATAAGTCACCAGTGTAACTGACTCTGAGTATAAGTCACCAGTGTAACTGACTCTGAGTATAAGTCACCATGTAACTGACTCTGAGTATAAGTCACCAGTGTAACTGACTCTGAGTATAAGTCACCTGTAACTGACTCTGAGTATAAGTCACCAGTGTAACTGACTCTGAGTATAAGTCACCAGTGTAACTGACTCTGAGTATAAGTCACCAGTGTAACTGACTCTGAGTATAAGTCACCAGTGTAACTGACTCTGAGTATAAGTCACCAGTGTAACTGACTCTGAGTATAAGTCACCAGTGTAACTGACTCTGAGTATAAGTCACCATGTAACTGACTCTGAGTATAAGTCACCAGTGTAACTGACTCTGTATTATAAGTCACCATGGTAACTGACTCGTATAAGTCACCAGTGTAACTGACTCTGAGTATAAGTCACCATGGTAACTGACTCTGAGTATAAGTCACCATGGTAACTGACTCTGAGTATAAGTCACCATGGTAACTGACTCTGAGTATAAGTCACCAGTGTAACTGACTCTGAGTATAAGTCACCAGTGTAACTGACTCTGAGTATAAGTCACCATGGTAACTGACTCTGCGTATAAGTCACCAGTGTAACTGACTCTGAGTATAAGTCACCAGTGTAACTGACTCTGAGTATAAGTCACCATGGTAACTGACTCTGAGTATAAGTCACCAGTGTAACTGACTCTGAGTATAAGTCACCAGTGTAACTGACTCTGAGTATAAGTCACCAGTGTAACTGACTCTGAGTATAAGTCACCAGTGTAACTGACTCTGAGTATAAGTCACCATGTAACTGACTCTGAGTATAAGTCACCATAGTAACTGACTCTGAGTATAAGTCACCAGTGTAACTGACTCTGAGTATAAGTCACCAGTGTAACTGACTCTGAGTATAAGTCACCAGTGTAACTGACTCTGAGTATAAGTCACCAGTGTAACTGACTCTGAGTATAAGTCACCATGGTAACTGACTCTGAGTATAAGTCACCAGTGTAACTGACTCTGAGTATAAGTCACCATGTAACTGACTCATTATAAGTCACCATGTAACTGACTCTGAGTATAAGTCACCAGTGTAACTGACTCTGAGTATAAGTCACCAGTGTAACTGACTCTGAGTATAAGTCACCATGGTAACTGACTCTGAGTATAAGTCACCATGTAACTGACTCTGAGTATAAGTCACCAGTGTAACTGACTCTGAGTATAGTTAGTGTAACTGACTCACGTATAAGTCACCATGTAACTGACTCTGGAGTATAAGTCACCATGTAACTGACTCTATAAGTCACCAGTAGTAACTGACTCTGAGTATAAGTCACCAGTGTAACTGACTCTGAGTATAAGTCACCAGTAACTGACTCTGAGTATAAGTCACCATGTAACTGACTCTGAGTATAAGTCACCAGTGTAACTCTGAGTATAAGTCACCATTAACTGACTCTGAGTATAAGTCACCAGTGTAACTGACTCTGAGTATAAGTCACCAGTGTAACTGACTCTGAGTATAAGTCACCAGTGTAACTGACTCTGAGTATAAGTCACCAGTGTAACTGACTCTGAGTATAAGTCACCATGGTAACTGACTCTGAGTATAAGTCACCAGTGGTAACTGACTCTGAGTATAAGTCACCAGTGTAACTGACTCTGAGTATAAGTCACCATGGTAACTGACTCTGTGTATAAGTCACCATGGTAACTGACTCTGAGTATAAGTCACCAGTGTAACTGACTCTGAGTATAAGTCACCATGGTAACTGACTCTGTATAAGTCACCATGGTAACTGACTCTGAGTATAAGTCACCAGTGTAACTGACTCTGAGTATAAGTCACCATGGTAACTGACTCTGCGTATAAGTCACCATGGTAACTGACTCTGCATTATAAGTCACCAGTGTAACTGACTCTGAGTATAAGTCACAGTGTAACTGACTCTGAGTATAAGTCACCAGTGTAACTGACTCTGAGTATAAGTCACCATGTAACTGACTCTGCGTATAAGTCACCATGGTAACTGACTCTGAGTATAAGTCACCAGTGTAACTGACTCTGAGTATAAGTCACCAGTGTAACTGACTCTGAGTATAAGTCACCAGTTAACTGACTCTGAGTATAAGTCACCATGTAACTGACTCTGGTATAAGTCACCAGTGTAACTGACTCTGAGTATAAGTCACCAGTGTAACTGACTCTGAGTATAAGTCACCAGTGTAACTGACTCTGAGTATAAGTCACCAGTGTAACTGACTCTGAGTATAAGTCACCAGTGTAACTGACTCTGAGTATAAGTCACCAATGTAACTGACTCTGAGTATAAGTCACCAGTGTAACTGACTCTGAGTATAAGTACCTGTAACTGACTCTGAGTATAAGTCACCATGGTAACTGACTCTGAGTATAAGTCACCAGTGTAACTGACTCTGAGTATAAGTCACCAGTGTAACTGACTCTGAGTATAAGTCACCATAACTGACTCTGAGTATAAGTCACCATGTAACTGACTCTGAGTATAAGTCACCAGTAACTGACTCTGAGTATAAGTCACCAGGTAACTGACTCTGAGTATAAGTCACCATGGTAACTGACTCTCACTTATAAGTCACCATGTAACTGACTCTGAGTATAAGTCACCAGTGTAACTGACTCTGAGTATAAGTCACCAGTAACTGACTCTGAGTATAAGTCACCAGTGTAACTGACTCTGAGTATAAGTCACCAGTGTAACTGACTCTGAGTATAAGTCACCAGTGTAACTGACTCTGAGTATAAGTCACCAGTGTAACTGACTCTGAGTATAAGTCACCATGTAACTGACTCTGAGATAAGTCACCATGGTAACTGACTCAGCAGTATAAGTCACAGTGTTAACTGACTCTGAGTATAAGTCACCATGGTAACTGACTTTAGTAACTGACTCTTAATAAGTCACCAGTGTAACTGACTCTGAGTATAAGTCACCATGGTAACTGACCTATGAGTATAGTCACCAGTGTTAACTGACTTTAAGTCACCAGTGTGACTCAGCAGTATAAATAGTGTAACTGACTCTGAGTATAAGTCACCATGGTAACTGACTCTGAGTATAAGTCATGATGTGGACTCTGAGTATAAGTCACCAGTGTAACTGACTTGAGATATAAGTCACATGTAACTGACTCTGAGTATAAGTCACCATGAACTGACTTTTATAAATTTAACTGACTCTGAAAAGTAGTCAAGTCAGTGTAACTGACTCTGAATATTCCCTAACAGATAATTCATTTAGAACACTCTCAAGGACCGTGTAACTGCTGTTCTGAGTGTAAATATACCACATGAGCACTCTGATTCAGTCACATGTAACTGCATTTCTCATAAACGTCACCATGTAATGCAGGATGTATAAGTAGAAACTGACTCTGTGGAAGTTGCACCAGTGTAACTCACTGAAGTAATATATCTTTAATCAGCCCTATAATATAGATTTTGCTCAAAAATATATAATAATATACATTTAGTCATCTTGAAGGACATCTCAGTTGTAAGTGCACCAGAGGAGTAAAGGAATGAGTGAGCTAGCATATAGAAGAGATATGAGCGAGGACGCACTGGTGTACGTGGAAGTCTTTCTTGTCAAAAAAAACTGAAGCACACATAAACTGGTTTTACCAGTCTTAATGCCAACTACTACTATTTCACTCTCATTTTCTTAAAAAAAACAAAAACATTTTGCACTAGGTACACAAAATAACTCCTCTCAGCACCATTGGGATAAAAATGTCCCCATTTAAACCCATTTAAATTTTTAACCCCAGGGCCATTTAACTATAAAAATAATATTTTAACCTTTTTTTTTTTTTTTTTTACCAGATGGTGCTTGCTTATTTCTCTCAAATATTACAAGCACACACACCCACATACTTTTTTTATTACACACATAAACATCACACTCTGAAATCCATACTAATACACACAGTTACAGCTTCGTAAATGATCCAATTGGCTTTATAATATTCAGAAGCAGATTTCAATTTTGTACTCATGCATTTTAATTGCTCTTAACAAACATTTTGCCTTAGTTAATTCATACATTTAACTTAAAATGATCATGTAATCTCAATTTAAATATTCTTAGTAGTGGGAATTTAGCTAGCTATAACTAGCTAATTTAAGTTTTGCCAACTTATTGGGGTTTACAGTGTGGCCTTTCAGATCTGGTTCAATTCAAAACCTCATAAACACATCCTCGTGGCAACTACTTTTGAAGCTTTTCAGGAAACCACCATCAGAGAGCTGACGGAGGTATGACGATCTTTCACACAATAAACTTGTTGATGCAGGTCTTTCTTTTAACTGATTCTGTCATTTCTCTGCTCTCATTGCAGTATCAGTTAAAGTCAGTTACACTGTAAAGCCCAAATTAGTAAGCAGAACTCAAAAAATTTGATGTAACTTGATGCCTCAAATTTTTAAGTTGAATAACTTAAAAGTCACAATTTTCCAGAACTTAAAAGGTTGGATTACCTGCTACTTGTACCTTTTGATAACAGTTAAATTAAAGTGCTCATTTAGCTCAACTCAAATATTTGCAGTTATATGACTTACAATTTTCTGTTAAGGCAACTCAATTATTTTCAGTTATTATAACAAAGTTTTGCGTTTTCACAGAACTTTAAAAAATAAGTACACAACCACACCATTTTATGCTAACAAACTCAATTTTTATTGCTATGTCTTGTCATTGCTTTAAGTACATATTAGTCAAATATATTTGACTTTGTTTCCTTAAAAACATGTGACTCAAACTTAAAATTTTGAGGCAATTGAGATCCAACACGGTTTTAATCGGAAAAGCTGAATACATTTTAAAATAGATTGTATGTTCCCACATTAAAAATACTATAGTAAAATTACAGTAAAATTACTCTAGTAAATACTATAGTGCTTTTGATCCATAGTAAAGATACTGCAGTAAATTGTAGTATATTATATTATTTACTACACTTTGTTAATTTACTGTAGTATATTTACTATAGAATAATTCAAAACACTATAGTATTTACTAAATATTTTACTATAATACTATAGTATTTTTTCATGTGAGATGTTTATTTTAATCACGAACACTGTCACTTTAATTCGTGCAGCAGCTTTGCACATTATTTTACAATTTATTAATGTAAAATAATGATCTAAAGCTTTATTAACTTTAGGATTAACACACGGCATCAGTTAAGTTAGACTGTTTAAAAAGTGAAATCTAGCTACACAATAAGAGTTTAGGTTCAGCTGCATCTGTCTCTGAAAAAGCGATCAGAGATTTGATGTTTCTGATGTTATTGAACTCTGAATAACTTTGTTTGGTTCGAATGATCTGAATATGTTCTCGGTCAAACCGTGACTGGCTTGACTGCATGTTCAAGGCTTACACCAAAGCAGGGCTATTCAGATCTTACCCTGGAGGGCCAATGCACTGCAGATTTGAGCTCCACCCCTGATCAAACACACCTGAACATGCTAATCAATGTCTTCAGGATCATTAGAAAATCACAGGGAGATGTTTGATCAGGTTTGGAGCTGAAAATCTACAGGCATTCTTCCCTCAAAATAGATTGAATAACCTTGCACTAAAGATTGTTGCGATATGACCGACATTTTACTGGACCAGTCTTTTTATGAATATTAAATGTTGCAAATAGGACCGTGTCCAAACATGAGCTTAATTAATCATAAAGCGTCATCAGTCCTGTCAAGTTCGTTTCCTCAGCTATTTGTCATTTTAGTCTCAGTCCTATGTCCAATTCGTTTTAGTGTTTGTCATATTTCGTCAACTTTCACCTGTTTTTGTTTAGTCTAGTTTTCGTCATGCTGCACTGATAATCCCAATTATCCCAATTATAATCACAGCGATTGCGTTGTCATTTGAGAAATGTATAGATTTAATCAGAATTGTTGCACATTCCCCTGTTCAAGCCTGGTTTAAATAAGGCCTTACTGTTTCAGATTTAACATCGTGACGTTTATTTGAAGACGTACCTGCATTCGTTCATTCAACTTTTTATTTGGAATAAAAGCACCAGCGAACACGAACGATCCTTTTCATAAGACAAATTAATTTAAAAATGTAAACTCAACGGGTATAAAATATGATCAGTACTTCTATTTATTATTCAGAATGCCCATAAAATATATTTATAGAAACATTTCAGCAGGTTAGAGAATCCGAGTTAACGCAGATAATGCCATAAAGTGTGTGTGCGTGCGTGCGTGCGTGCGTGTGTGTGTCGTGTGTGTGTGTGTGTGTGTGTGTGTGTGTGTGTGTGTGTGTGTGTGTGTGTGTGTGTGTGTTCGTGTGTGTGGCAGTTTAGTAAGCGGATAAAAAGAGTGTTAATGTTGTCTGGTCAGGTAAACATTTGAACATCACACCACAATCTTTAAGCCAAAATGAAGAAATAATTACTTGAGTGATGCATTATTGACAATATTTCGTGTCTATTGCGTCAATGTTTCTAAATATGCTAACTGGTCATCACAGTTTCAATAGTGTTGTTCTATAAAACCATATGATAACTTGCCAACAAACCGAGTTTTAATGCAGGACTGAATGTTAATTAATGTCATTTTTAACATGACCTCAGACTGCCATGTGGCTAGAAGCCACAAAGGATGGATTTTCAGAAAAATGGAGCAAATCTTCATATCTATTTTAAGAATTGTACTGTGAGTGTTGTTTGTGTACTTGCACAATATACACACGTACCTACTAAGGAATACATGGGTAAAAGTTCAGTATTACCCAATGATGTTTGGTCTTTGTGTTTTCAGCACAATGTGTAGGTCAATCTGAAATTGGTTTAAAAGTGAATTATGCATAAAAACCTTGAAGACATTGTTCTAAACATGAACCTTTAGCTCATGCGATACAGTGGCCACCTCTGACAGCATCAGCCAATCAAAACACTGGAACCTTCCCAGCAGAGATTCAAAGGTTCTCTCTAAGAGCTGTTCCAGTTTCTGGGTTGCTACAGTTTCCCGTTCTGGGTTTCAGCTCCAGTCCCTGGTCCCAGTCACAAGAGTTCCCAGTCCCAAGAGTTCCCAGTCACAAGATGTACTAAGCTGAAGGAACAAGCTGCATCTCGCTCCCTCTTGAAAGAGAGAAGTTCTGCAAGACGATAATTTGGGACGTTTGGAAATAGCAACAGGATCAATGACCGTAAGCTCAGCGTGCCCCCATTTCCCAGATCTTCTGCGCTGTGTGTTCCAGAATGCCTGGATTTGCACTGACTTCAGATGCTATAAGCAATCTTCAACTTCAGGGCTCCTTGATCTGTGTGTTCCAGAATAAGGACCTTCTCTGTGCTTCAGGAGTTCAATGTTCAAGTCCTTTCATCCCACTGCTCCGCAAGTGGAAGACGTCAAGTCAGGTCACCTTTATTTATATAGTGCTTTTTACAAAATAGGTTGTTTCAAAGCAGCTTTACAGTTTTCAGTTATCAATGGTAAGGAACCCAAGCTCCATCAGGAGAAAAAAGCCTTGGAAGAAAGCAGACTCAGTCGCTCAGTTCTCCTCTGGCCAACAAACAAACAGTGTATGATTATGATTCAGGCAACATTACAGGTCAGAAGTCAGATTTGATCAGAACATTCAGAATATTTATTCATACGCTTGAAGATCGGAGTCATCACGCCGGAGACGGGCTTTCTCCAGCAGCTGGAGTTTGTTTATTAAGCGAGTGGGGCAACCACCCAGTAGAGCATTACAATAATCTAGCCTTGAGCTCATGAACGCATGAACTAACTATTCAGCAATTTGCATTGAGAGCATGTGTCATAGTTTAGATATATTTTTAAGATGGTAGAATGCAGTTTTACAAATGCGTGTTTCAAATGAGAGATTTGTATCAAAGAGCACACCCAGGTTCCGACGACGAGGACTTGACATTTCTAGTCATCCAATTCTTTATATCGGATATGCAAGTTTGAATTGCTAATTTTCATTGTTGCAAAGAAATGTTATCTACAATAATTTGCATTAGATTTTGCATAACTCATGTAATTTAATTTAATTTTTCTCATTTTATTTGTTGAGTTCAGAATAAGGTGTATCTTATTACCTCCAGAGGAACTACTGTTTATCTTTCCATCAGATAAACTTGTAACTCCCATAGTAACATCAACTCAGTCTCTTGCATTCATTAATCTTTGTGCACTTTATCCATTCAGGAGTTGTTGGTTAATCTTCTCTGAAGGATCTGCTGTGACTGATGTCTTCCTCATCTTTCTCTCTGTTAGATTCCATGTGCGGGTGCGGATCGGGGGGGAGGAGTTCCCGGAGGGCTCTGGGTTCAGTAGGGAGGCAGCGGCTCTGGAGGAGCTCAGGAAGAGAGGGCCGCTGCCACAGAAGGTGAGAGAATCACTGAAACCACAGCATGGTTGATTCAAACCTCTTTCAGCAGCGGTCGGGGTGTTTGGAGCTGCAGATGGACAGATATCAGTCCCACAGTTGGTGATATTTATAAAGAGAGTCATCTCCCACCACAGGTGTAATCCACCTTTTGAGAGTTGGGTCACTCTCCCACTCTTTTCCATAGACACAACTTACTGTATATTTATGCTACTTTGGCATAGCGATCACTGGAATATACACAGCCTCAAGTTTTCAGAGGACAGATGGATAAGCAGACAGTTTGCCTCGTGCATTCAGTTTATCTCTCTCTCTCTCTGATGTTTATTTAGAGAGCAACAACTGCACACATCTGTACACACTACCTACACAAACCCTGATCCTGAAGCTTTGAATCTGCTGTCAGAAACACGTTTCACAGTGAAGCTCCATTCCTGTCCCATTAACACCTGATCTCTGATGTCCACAGCCGTCCTCCAGCACCTCCTCATCCAGCACCTCCTCCTCCAGCACCTCCTCAAAAATATAACTCCGGACCAGGAGTTATATTTTTGGCACTCTGTGTGTTCATCCAGCACCTCCTCTCCGCCCTCATCCAGCACCTCCTCATCCAGCACCTCCTCATCCAGCACCTCCTCCTCATCAGCACCTCCTCGTCCAGCACCTCCTCATCCAGCACCTCCTCATCCAGCACCTCCTCATCCAGCACCTCCTCATCCAGCACCTCCTCATCCAGCACCTCCTCATCCAGCACCTCCTCCTCTAGCACTTCCTCATCCAGCACCTCCTCATCCAGCACCTCCTCTCCGCCCTCATCCAGCACCTCCATCATCCAGCACCCCATCATCCAGCACCTCCTCATCCAGCACCTCCTCATCCAGCACCTCCTCATCCAGCACCTCCTCATCAGCACCCCTCATCCAGCACCTCCTCATCCAGCACCTCCTCGTCCAGCACCTCATCCAGCACCTCCATCATCAGCACCTCCATCATCCAGCACCTCCTCATCCAGCACCTCCTCTCCGCCCTCATCAGCACCTCCATCATCAGCACCCCATCATCCAGCACCTCCTCATCCAGCACCTCCTCATCCAGCACCTCCCTGCCCTAGAACTCAGACTACCGTAAGCCCGCCTCTGATTATAATTAATTTTTAGATCATCATCATTATCAAGATTATCAACTCCATCTCTTCAATTGAATTGAATTTTCAGATTCATTTCTGGACCAGAAGTGACAACCCCGCACCTCAATATTAAATTATATTTTTGGCACTCTGTGTGTTTTCTCTCTTTCAGTAATTTGTGCTTGGCTGAAGGACCCATTATATTTGTTCTATTACTGTCATTTGGTGTTTTAAAGTCCAGTTCACACTGACCAAAGAGATGCCCAGCGGCAACAGACAGTTCACGACGTCACACTTCTAAATAATTATAGTAGAGTTGAGACTCTGGGTCTGTGCCGTGCTGTCCAGGGAAGAGCTCCGGGCTCGGGATGTGGCCCGAACTCCCCGTATCCCTGGCCGGTACAGGAGCTATAAAGACAAACACTACAGCACGTGTGACGTTTCTCAGCGCTGATAGGGCTGGCCAATCACAGTTGTTTATCTGTGGTCGCCCCGCCCCCAGTTTATTGGTTTCTGTTATTGGTATGTATCAATACTCCAAGATGTCCAGTAGCAGTCCTGTTACCTCACTTCCATTTTGGGCATTTTTAGATGCGAAAGTAAAGTTCTCACAGAAACTACTCCAGAGTAAGTGTGTTTTAAAGTATAAAATCTAGTTCCTACAGAACCGGAAACGGTGGTGCATTGAACACGCCGTTCTGTGTTGTTTTGGAAGAGTTTTCGGAGCCTGATGAAATCCTTCCACTGTAAACAAGTCAATTGTACTTGTTTTTGTACATGTGCTTATATTTGTTTTCAAGGATGACTGGCAGGCCGTGAGTCACTGGACAAATTAAACTTTCATTTGTTATCAAATGCTGCCTTTTGCATTGGTTTTTAATGGATTGTTCTAGTATCTTTTTAAAGGTCGTCATCGCTCCTCTTCACGTTATTTTAATCCGTTTAAATGTTTGTTCTGCGCACACAGTCTGTGCTCTCGTTATTTTAATCCCTTTAAGGGTGATTCTTCAATTAGGGGAACTTTTATGTCCCCAGGTTATACATTCATGTCATTATAAAATCAATATTTTAGATATTTCAAATATTTTTTTGCACCACCAAAAGAATCAGCTAAATATAAACTAAAATCAGCATGATCTCCATTTTTAAAAATGTTTTCATCACTAATATTTGGCTACTCAGGCCTTGTCCCCAACCCCGACTTTAAAACTCATCTGCTCTGAAAATGTGATCAAATGTTATCAGTTCATAAAAAAAAAATCACAATATATGTTTAAACAGTAGCTTAAAAAGGCACTTGATGCATAACACGTCATTACCAACACACAACTTGTTCACTATCTGCAGTATCATAGCCTGGATGCAGTTCGGACTCGATCCATAGACCTTATTCAGAGCAGCGCCGTGACCGGTATGAAAGCGAGGCTGTGAGGGTAAGACTTACCGTGTTTTCAATGGCATCCGCTGTAAAAACCTCATAAATCATTTATCATTTGCCACAGCTCATGTTATCTGCAGTTTTTTGTCATAATCACAGCCCAATGGAGCGGCATCAGACTAAGATATTGTCCTAACAAACCACACATCAATGGAAAGATTATTTATTCAGATGATGTATAAATATCAATGTTAAATAATTCACTCTTATGACCGGTTTGGCCGTCCAGGGTCACAGTTTAAATACTTTTATTATATTATATTGTACGCCTAATAAAGAATACCTCCTTGCCATTAAAAAAAGAAAACAATCTTGGAAATCATAAGCATTTAATGTTGATGGTCTGTGTAGTCAATCAATGACTGCACAAAACACTTTATGGTCGTCCCAATCCATCTGTGTAACACTCACATTATATTAGGACTTATAGAGATTTATATATCTTTCTTTTTCTATATAATGTCTTGGTAAAACGGTCACAGTTGACACAGAAACAATTCTCAGGTCCCCTAAACCGCTTTATTTAGTGACTTCTGAAGTACCATCAAGGGTCAGATAAATACAAGACCTCCGCTCACTGTAGAAAGGAATAAAGGGCGTTTATTCATAATCATGTATATGACATGTTATTATATAGGGGCTTTTAAACCGGGCCTCATTATCAGGGCTGTGTGTGTGTGTGTGTGTGTGTGTGTGTGTGTGTGTCAGTGTTTCTCTTCCAGATCCCATCAGATCCGGTGTATTCCTCAAACAGAGCTAAGCACACCACAGCTCACGTCAAACAGATTAAGAGAGATTCACAGACTCAAGGAATATATGGAGTATGATTTATTTGTGCACTTCAGTTGATTGAGGTGATTGTAATGAAGTCAGGAACACGTGACGGCTCAGTCTGGACTGTAAAGCAGATAGAATTGGACTTTTTCCTGCCGTATGATGTTTAAGATATTCAAGTCAATCTTTACATCAATGCAAAAGCATATAGAAATCAAGACATCGATTCATCAACATGCAAGATCATTACGATTAATAGAAAAGTGCTGCATGAGAAAGTTAGTCGCATCAGTGCGACCAGTGGGAAGAATAAAGCATCTTAACCCTGCAGAATAATGCCAGTGGACCTTTTTCTTTTCTGTTTTTTCTTTTGTGGCATCCCTTAGTTACTTAGTTAGCCCACCCCCGTAGTTACTGTTGCTAACTCAGACAAAAACGGACACCTATCAGTGTATAAACCTTATCCCAAGATGTTTTTGGACACACGGGACCCCGTCTGATTGATGGACAAACTTTACTGATGGTTTATGAAGTTCATTACGTCCTTTTAAGAAGTGTGCATTCTCTCTCTCTCTCTCTATCTCTATCTCCATCTCCATCTCCATCTCCATCTCCATCTCCATCTCTATCTCTCTCTCTCTCTCTCTCTCTCTCTCTCTCTCTCTCTCTCTCTCTCTCTCTCTCTCTCTCTCTCTCTCTCTCTCTCTCTCTCTCTCTCTCTCTCATCTCTCTCCATTGTATTATCATTAACATACACAGTAAATGACACAAAACCAAGCGAGCGCTTCCTTTCACTGCCGCATCACTCCGTAGACTAACAGCTACCCATCAACATAGGAGTCCCTCCTCAGTAAGATAATGCATCTATCTAAAATATATACAAAAACAAATCAGACGATAAATCACAATAACGTGTGTGACACAGAAGGACCACCTCGTCGAGGATCATTCAAGTGGGACTTAAAGGGTACTTCAGCGCTGGGAAGATGAAGCTGTATTTAAACTGGGTCATTAATGTAGTAGAAATGTGAAATTATTTTTGAATTTGGTGCCTTCTAGACTGAGAAAACACAGAAAATGTATTTTTGTCTCATGGGGATGAAAGACCACAATTCCCAGAATGCACTGCTTCACTGCCCTACTCTAGGCACGGCTACTGGATCACTGGATCACTTGCCCAACACGTTCATTTTCATACAATCAGTTCAGTTACAATGAAAAACTGAACGTGTCTGTTTGATATAATGCGAGTGAGCCGATTGAGCGTCACGGCACAAACGCAGCAGGATCGGAACACATTCATCACATGAGCTGAGGTAATCACGGGATTCACATCACATGAGCTGAGGTAATCACGGGATTCACATCACATGAGCTGAGGTAATCGCGGGATTCAGTCTGGCGAGTGTTCAGTTCATGTCTTTGGAAGCTTAACTTTCACAGGAAGTTCATTTGAAGAAAGAAACACTCACTTTGCTCTCCACTGCTCCGTTTACATGAATCTCTGCCGCTTCCGAGCCAAGTGCTGTGAGTGTGATGTTGATAACATGTGGGAATAGCGCCTCCTGCTGGCTGTAGTCTTTAGCATCTGGACAAAAACTCCTCCGATGACGCAAAATGACGATATTTGCGTCGATTTTTCCAGAAATAAAATACATAATTCTCTCATCTCAGGGTCATATGAGGGGGGAAAGTACGATAATTTGAATATACTCCCGGTTTCTACTGATACAAACATCCACGCTCTGTCCATGTACCACTGGTTAAATTAATGTACATTTAACCAGTTTAATATAACCTGGATGCCAGCCGAACTCAGCCCCGCCCACAACATTTGAGGTGAATGATGGATGGACTCGATCCGTTGTGGAGTAATTATGCCTGAACAGAAACTGTTCGGACCAATCAAATTGTGTGTTGAACGTGCGCTACAGGCCATCGGTTCTGCACAGGATCTTCTGCTCTCAGCCGATGGGGCTGTGAGAACCAATGACTGGAACCCGACTCGAGAGATGAACTAATCAAGTCTGTTTCTGGGACTGCACGCATTGCTTATAGGGCTGTCCCGGCCCAGATCAGACACTGATAATTGAGCTAACGACTCGAACACGAAGACTCGAGAGGTGAACTAATCAAGTCTGTTTCTGGGACTGCACGCATTGCTTATAGGGCTGTCCCGGCCCAGATCAGACACTGATAATGGAGCTAACGTCTCAAACCCGAAGACTCGAGATGAACTAATCAAGTCTGTTTCTGGGACTGCACGCATTGCTTATAGGGCTGTCACGGCCCAGATCAGACACTGATAATGGAGCTAACGACTCGAACCCAAAGACTCGAGAGATGAACTAATCAAGTCTGTTTCTGGGACTGCACGCATTGCTTATAGGGCTGTCACGGCCCAGATCAGACACTGATAATGGAGCTAACGACTCGAACCCAAAGACTCGAGAGATGAATGCTAATCAAGTCTGTTTCTGGGACTGCACGCATTGCTTATAGGGCTGTCACGGCCCAGATCAGACACTGATAATGGAGCTAACGACTCGAACCCAAAGACTCGAGAGATGAACTAATCAAGTCTGTTTCTGGGACTGCATGCATTGCTTATAGGGCTGTCACGGCCCAGATCAGACACTGATAATGGAGCTAACGACTCGAACCCAAAGACTCGAGAGATGAACTAATCAAGTCTGTTTCTGGGACTGCACGCATTGCTTATAGGGCTGTCCCGGCCCAGATCAGACACTGATAATGGAGCTAACGACTCAAACACGAAGACTCGAGAGATGAACTAATCAAGTCTGTTTCTGGGACTGCATGCATTGCTTATAGGGCTGTCACGGCCCAGATCAGACACTGATAATGGAGCTAACGACTCGAACCCGAAGACTCGAGAGGTGTAACGTTACTAATCTTTCCAGGGAACAGACGGGATTAAATGTGAAGAGTGACTGGGATTCGGAGGTGAGGTGAACTAACAGACCCAGCTGAGCTATTAATGAAATATTTCTTTTTTGGCTGCATTAGCTTATAATTTATGTTTTATTCCAAATGTGATCAACGTTTGCATAGATGTGTTGGGGAATTTAACTGAACGAGATTCAAAGATCCGAGTCCGTAAAATGATCCGAACTTATTATGCGTCGCTCAACATGCGTCACTTACTCCGTTGCTCTGATTGGTTGTAGGTCTAGCCAATAGAGGTCTTTCCTGGTTGGGTTGAAACATGCCCCAATAATCACAGCCCAATGGAGCGGGATCAGACTAGAACTGAGTATGACCACGTCAGGCTTGAATATGGAGAGGACCTTTGTTTATGTGTTTTTTTACCTTATTTCTGTAAGGCCACACAGCTATCACTTTCAGTTATACTGTAAATCAGGACTAATCACTGGCAGCCCGTGGGGTTTGAACATTGGGGGGGGGTTGAAGTGTGAAGCGTTTAGCGGGTCCCGGGGCATATGCTCCCTCATCAGATTTATTTACTTATTTAATTTAGCAAAATGGTCTTTTGTGGGATCATCCACACATGCGTTGATAACATAACTGCACAAAAGTAATAGCCTAGTTAACAATTGCTTGTTTACTTCAGATATGATGTATTTTATTTAAGCACCTAAAAACGTATCAGAATTGTCTAAATGGAAGTTCTTTGATAGGGCAAACTAACTGTACTGTAAATGTTCATTTTCTGTCATCTTTTGGAATATCTGAAAGCCAGGTTTACCTAAAATATGCCATCATTAGCAGAACACACTGTACATGTTTTAGTTCAAGGAGTTCTTGATTATAACGTGTGTGATTGTTGAACTATAGCGTTTCTTAAGGAGGTAAGACCATTGCTGACTCCTCAATGATAAGGCCAATGTTAAACTTTTATTTCTTTTCTTATATCTGTAGCATTTGAAATGAAAAATAGCACCATCCACGTTTAGAAGGTATAGCTACAACACGCCACGTTTGGCATATAGATCCATCCACCCACACATTCATCCATCCATCCACCCAATCATCAACCCATCCATCCATTCCATTCATCCACCCAATCATCAACCCATCCATCCATTCATCCATCCATTCCATCCACCCAATCATCAACCCATCCATCCATTCATCATCCTTTCCATCCATCCGTCCACCATTCATCATCCATCCATCCATTCATTCATCCACCATCCATTCATCCATCCATCCACCCAATCATCAACCCATCCATCCATCCATTCATCCACCCAATCATCAACCCATCCATCCATCCATCCATTCATCCACCCAATCATCAACCCATCCATCCATTCATCATCCTTTCCATCCATCCGTCCACCCAATCATCCATCCATTCATTCATCCACCCATCCATTCATCCATCCATCCACCCAATCATCAACCCATCCATCCACCTTTCCATCCATCCATCCATCCATCCACCCAATCATCAACCATCCATCCATCCATCCATCCATCCATCCATCCATCCATCCATCATTCATCTACCCATCCATTCATTCATTCATCCATCCATCCATCCACCAATCATCAACCCATCCATCCATTCATCCACCTTTCCATCCATCCATCCACCCAATCATCAGCCCATCCATCCATTCATTCATCCATCCATTCATCCATCCATCCATCCATCCATTCATTCCATCCATTCATCCATCCATCCATCCAATCATCAACCATCCATCCATTCATCCACCTTTCCATCCATTCATCCACCCATCCACCCACCTATTCATCCACCCATCCATCCATTCATCATCCATCCACCCATTCACCCACCATTCATTCATCCATCCATTCATTCATCCACCATCCATTCATCCATCCATACACCAATTCATTCATCCATTCATCCATCCATCCATCCAATCATCAACACATCCATCCATTCATCCACCTTTCCATCCATTCATCCACCCATTCACCCACCCTATTCATCCACCCATCCATCCATTCATCAATCCATCCACCCATTCACCCACCTATTCATTCCATCCATCCATTCATCCATTCACCCACCCATCCATCCATTCATCCATCCATCATCCACCCACCCACTAATCCATCCATCCTTTCATCCATCCATCCTTTCATCCATCCACCCACCCATCCATCCATTCATCCATCCATCATCCAGCCACCCATCCATCCATCCTTTCACCATCCATCCATTCATCCATCCATCCTTTCATCCATCCATCCATCGATTCATCCACCCACATCCATTCATCCCAAAACACACATCACGGTCAGTCCACCCAGACTGTCGTGTGCATACTAGACAAAAATAATGAGCTGTGAAAAATGATAAGTATTCTAGGAGCTTCACACGACAGCTTTTACAGCAGATGGCATTGAAAACACAGTACGTCTGTAATCCCTCACAGCCTCTCTTTCACACCTGTCCTGGCGCTGCTCTGAATAAGGTCTACGAGTCTGGTGAGTGTCACATGAGCGTGTGCAGTGGCTGATGGGTAGTGTGGTGGTCCTGTCGTCTGTGTGTGGAATGAAGGGGCTCTGTTGGGGGTCTCTTGGCATCTAACAGGACGACAGCACAGACTCCACAGGTATCCGTCTGACAGTCGAGCAGCGGGAGTGTGTGTGTGTGTGTGTGAGTGTGTGTGTGCATACGACCGTCTGTAATGTTTTTCCATCTCTTTCACACAATGGAAAGCTTTTTCTTCTGCAAAGATTTTATAAATCCGTAATGGCGCTCAATGTTTGTTTTTTTACTCTTATTAACTTTTTCCATCCTGACCCAAAATAAGTCACTGAATCAGATGTTTCAACCCAACACTTCATCACAACTCCGTCAACCATAACTCCATCACTGGAGCTGAGTGACCCCATTGCTAGATTAGCCTCATGCAACATTGGGAAGATCATGTGTAGTTATTCAACTCCTCGTCCAAGCTCTAGTTCTATCCGGACTGGACTATTGTGATGCTCTCCAGCATCAGTCAGACCTCTGAGACCAGTCCTCTCCTCATAAACCTGCTCACACCAAACTCAAGGCACGGATGTTTGCCTACAGAACAGCCACTGGCTCTGCACCCTACACCCAAACTCACTACTCCCGACTCCTTGTGCTGCCTTTTCCTGGACTGTGAAGTACTGATCCGCTGTTTTCCAGAGGCGGGAGACTCTGTTTGTAGGATCACGGGCGTCTCGTGTTTCTGTCTCATGCAGAGACTCAAGAGAGCATCTGTTTTGACAGTCGTTAAACTGAAGCTGTCATGAATAATTAATCATGCATGTTTCAGCGGGAAACACGCGGCACCTGGAGGATTCGCGCACGCTCGTCTTGGGTTTCTGCTAATAAAAGTGCAGCTTGCGCGAGTTACTGATGCTTTTATGGGGTCGTAACGGCTTCGATTAGCTCTCGTTTATGTGCCGTCCAATAACTGGCCAACAGTTTTACCAACACAGATCCCGCTCACCGCTCATATTTCTCTTTTTGTATACGTTTGGATACACATTCTCCGATTTATTTTGTTTTTGGGATCTGATCCGCAGCCCTGACGCTCTCTTCCTCGCCCGAGGTGCCGTGATTTCTCGTCTAATGGAGGCCCAGCAGTGATATTTTCTGCTGTTATTGTGCTTTTATCTTTAGCCGGCGTGTCATTAGCTCTTTACGACCTCACCAGATCCCATAAACTATAGCAGCATCAGCAAAGTTTGGTCATTAAGAGACATTTAAAGGTAATTATTTATTGATAGCTCTTATGATTTACTCTCTGGGTGAGTTTTTATGCGCCATGTCTGCGCTGCAAGATTGGAGACGCGGGTTTATGGTCGTTTAAAGACCACAGTGTGGAAAGAGCTTTTAGCACAAAACACTGGCGTTCTTCTGAAATCACCAGATCTCAGATTAAATCAGGCACTTCTGACCCGCTGGACGTCAGTAAAAGCACACTCACGGTCAGTCCTGTAGAGAGAAGAGGTGAAACTCCTGCAGGTCAAGGCTGGTCATCACGGGTTCATGAGATTCTTTTATCTAAAGAGTGGCTTTTACTGACATTCCCCTTAGCTATGAATGTTCAAAACACGAAGGGTACATTCTCTGAACCCGCCGAAACTGGTGACATTTAGCTAGATGAGGAAAGTTTGTTGGGAAAGTTTTACTAGCTTTAAATTGAGTGAGGTGGAAAGAGAAAGACATGGTAGCATGAAATTGCATGTTTTAACAGGTTGCTAATAAGAAATAGCATGTTGTTAACATGTTCTAATGTTACTAGCATAAATTAGCCTGTTGCTAGCCTGTTTTAAGCATGAATTAACATGTCGCTAGCATGATTATGCATGTTGTTTACATGTTCTAATTTGTTACTAGCATAAATTAGCCTGTTTTAAGCATGAATTAACATGTTGCTAGCATGATTATGCATGTTGTTAACATGTTCTAATATGTTACTAGCATAAATTAGCCTGTTGCTAGCCTGTTTTAAGCATGAATTAACATGTCGCTAGCATGATTATGCATGTTGTTTACATGTTCTAATTTGTTACTAGCATTAATTAGCCTGTTGCTAGCATGAATTAACATGTAGCATTATTATGCATGTTGTTAACATGTTCTAATTTGTTACTAGCATAAATTAGCCTGTTGCTAGCATGAATTAACATGTCGCTAGCATGATTATGCATGTTGTTAACATGTTCTAATTTGTTACTAGCATAAATTAGCCTGTTTTAAGCATGAATTAACATGTCGTTAGCATGATTATGCATGTTGTTAACATGTTCTAATTTGTTACTAGCATTAATTAGCCTGTTTGCAGCATGAATTAACATGTCGCTAGCATGATTATGCATGTTGTTAACATGTTCTAATTTGTTACTAGCATAAAATAGCCTGTTGCTAGCCTGTTTTAAGCATGTTTAACATGATTTACCATTTTGTTAACATGAATTAACATGTCACTAACCTGATTTATCATGTCGTTATTTAGCATGTTTTTCTAACATGAATTAACATGTTGATACTGTGATTTAGCCTGTTGCTATCATTGAATTAGCCTGTTGCAAACATATTTTTTATCATGAATTAGCTTGTCGTTAACATGATTTAACTTTTGTTAACATGTTCTAAACATTTGTTACTAGCATAAATTAGCCTGTTGCTAGCATGTTTTAGCATGCATAGCATTATTTAACATGTTGCTAATGTGATCTAGCATTTTGTTAGCATGAATTGGGATGTTTTTACATTTTGCTAGCATGAATTACCATGTTGTTAGCATGATTTAGCATATTGACAGCGTGACTTATGTTACCAGCATGTTGTTAACATGATGTTGATATTTGATTTAACTTGTCGCTAATGTGATTTAGCATTTTGCTAATGTGATTCAGCATGTTTGCTAGCATGAATTGAGATGTTTTAACATTATGTTGATAGCGTTATTTGCTATGTAAATAGCATGATTTAACATGTTGACAGCGTGACTGTTGCTAGCCTGTTTTAACATGATGCATGAATTTAACATGTTTTGCTAGTATGATTTTAGCATGATGTTGATAACGTGATTTAACATGTTTGCTAACATGTTTTAGCATGATGTTGATAGCATGTTTTAGTATGATGTTGATAATGTGATTTAACATGTTTTAGCATGATGTTTATAATGTGATTTTACATGTTTGCTAATGTTTTAGCATGATGTTGATAGCATGTTTTAGCATGATGTTGATAATGTGATTTAACATGTTTTAGCATGATGTTGATAGCATGTTTTAGCATGATGTTGATAATGTGATTTAACATGTTTTAGCATGATGTTGATAGCATGTTTTAGCATGATGTTGATAATGTGATTTAACATGTTTTAGCATAATGTTGATAATGTGATTTAACATGTTTTAGCATGATGTTGATAGCATGTTTTAGCATGATGTTGATAATGTGATTTAACATGTTTTAGCATAATGTTGATAATGTGATTTAACATGTTTTAGCATGATGTTGATAGCGTGATTTAACAATTTGTTAACATGTTTTGGCATGTTGATAGCATGATTTAACAATTAGCTAACATGTTTTGGCATGATAATAGCATGATTTTAAATGTTGCTAGCATTTTTTTAGCATGTTGACAGCACATATTAGCATGCTAGCGTGGTTTATCATTGTTTATCATGATTTAAAATGTTGATAGCATGAATTAAATTAACGTTGCATTAGCGTTACTGGAGAACGTTTGTTCGTAACGTGGAGAGAACCTTGTCAGAACGTTCCCAGTGAGCTGGGATTATTTAACCTCAAGCCGAAGAGGTCCGAGTCCTGCTAAACCAGTTTCTGCCGGTGTTTAACTGGTGATTATAGGATGAGCTTCAGGATCAGTTATTCTGCTGGAGTATCTGGGATGTGTTCTTGCTGTATAAAAAGTGACAAATATCTTTAGATAAACACTTTAATGCTTTGTATTTTATTAAACATCTAAAATGTGTCTCTGTAACACTAGACATTATGGCATACTTTATAAAGTCATAAAGCGCTCTTATATTTAATATCAGTCATTAGACTGAAGTTACGCGTAAACCACTCGTCATGAAATTAATAGCACAATAAGCGGCACGATTTCATGCGAGGTGAGAGTTTATTGTGCGTTTTACATGCGTGTTTGCCAGAAGTCCCTGTGCTAGCATTAGCCGGCGCGCTGAAGATGAGATCTGGTTTCACACGTCTAAGGTTAGCACAGATTCAGCTCCAGATCATAAACCACAGGAACTCTACTTCAGCTAGCAAACACCAGGATATCATGCTCTTGTTATCCCACAAACATGCACATTCTCTGGAGCGTCTGGAGAATCCGTGTGATTGGCTCTGACAGCATGTGTGTGTCAGACGCTGATGGATGACGTGTGTTTAAACCGCACCGAGTCATTGATCAGAAGCCGCCGCTGTACTGTCCAATCACGCGCCTCTAAATGGGATGTTTCGCTTTTATGGCCAAAGAGCTTTTTGATTGATTTGATTGCTTTGTTAACCTTGATAAGGACGTGCGGTTCGTTCAGGCGTCTCATACCACCGTTTATCAGAAATTAGTGTTTTGTCATATTGCTGATAACTTATGAAAGCAATACTGGAGTTTTGGCTTCTTCTGTATTATTGCTTTATTTGATCACATTTTTAATGCTATTAATTCAGCAATAATTGCACATAACACTATTTAAATACACCGATCAGGCATAACATTATGAGTGAATAACACTGATGATCTCTTCCTCACGGCTCCTGTTAGTGGGTGGGATATATTAGGCAGCAAGTGAACATTTTGTCCTCAGAGTTGATGTGTTAGAAGCAGGAAAAATGGGCAAGCGTAAGGATTTGAGCGAGTTTGACAAGGGCCAGATTGTGATGGCTAGACGACTGGGTCAGAGCATCTCCAAAACTGCAGCTCTTGTGGGCTGTTCCCGGTCTGCAGTGGTCAGGATCTATCAAAAGTGCTCCAAGGAAGGAACAGTGGAGAACCGGCCACAGGGTCATGGCGGCCCAGGCTCATTGATGCACGTGTGGAGGCGAAGGCTGGCCCGTGTGGTCCGATCAAACAGGCAGCTACTGGAGCTCAAACTGCTCAAAAAGTTAATGCTGGTTCTGATAGAAAGGGTCAGAATACACAGAGCATCGCAGTTTGTTGCGTATGGGCGGCATAGCCGCTGACCAGTCAGGGTGCCCATGCTGACCCTGACCCGCCAAAGCACCAACAGTGGCACGTGAGCATCAGACTCGGCACATCACAAACAGAGTCAGAGTGTCTTGATGATGGAGTCCAAACGTGGCTCTGATTCTCATCTGTAAATGCAGCTGGTTCATTGTGACACTGTTTCCATTACAAACTCCAGCAGAAACGCTCATGTCAAAGGTCATCAGAGGTCATCTGTTCACTTTCAGCGCAGAATTACAGTGAGAATCGCATTACTGTTCTGATTCAGTGATTAAAGCACGAGCAGATCGACGAGTCACATTAACCATCTGTTCGGCAGGTTTATTCATGCGAGATGGAGTTGTATCGCTGGTTAACTGAGGTTTTAATGATGAGTTGTGTCTAATGCCAGAGAACACACACACACACACACACACACACACACACACACACACACACACACACACACACACACACACACACACACACACACACACACACACACACACACACACACACACACACACACACACACACACACTCACACACACACACACACACACACACACACACACACACACACATGATGATTCTCTCTCCTACAAGCCAATGTTTTCTGATGGAAATACTGTATGCAATGAGGAATGTGTATGTATTCAAAATGTAATTAAATATCAAATCTATATAGTAATTTAGTTTAAAGTAAATGGCCAGTTTCAATTTCATGTTGACTTTAATGGTCCTGCAGTTTAAGAAAATGAACATTATTCAGTGTTACTGATTTACAGTAACTGCACAGAGAAACTTGAACTGCCAGATGAATTGAACTCATTTCATAACTGAACTTTATACAGTTAGTTCTGAACTGAATCAACACTGAACACAATGGAACCAACACTGAACTGAATCAACATTGAACTGAACTGAATCAACATTGAACTGAACTGAATCAACACTGAACTGAATCAACATTGATCTAATCTGAATCAACATGATCTGATCTGAATCAACATTGATCTGATCTGAATCAACACTGAACTGAATCAACATTGCTCTGATCTGAATCAACATTGGACCGAATTGATTCAACATTGAACTGAATTAAATCAACACTGAACTGAAATGAATTAACATTTAACTGAACTGAATCAACACTGAACACAACAGAATCAACATTGATCTGATCCGAATCAATATTGAATTGAACTGAATCAACATTGAACTGAACTGAATCAACACTGAATCAAAACTGAACTGAATTAGCACTGAACTGAATCAACACTGAACTGAACTGAATTAACACTGAACTGAATCAATACTTAACTGAACTGAATTAACACTGAACTGAATTAACACTGAACTGAACTGAATTAACATTGAACTGAACTGAATCAACATTGAACTGAACTGAATCAACATTAAACTGAATTGAATTAACACTGAACTGAATTGATTCAACATTGAACTTAATTAAATCAACACTGAACTGAAGTGAATTAACATTTAACTGAACTGAATCAACATTGAACTGAACTGAATCAACACTGAATCAAAACTGAACTGAATTAACACTGAACTGAATCAACACTGAACTGAACTGAATTAACACTGAACTGAATCAACACTGAACTGAACTGAATCAACACCGAACTGAAGTGAATCAACACTGAACTGAACTGAATTAACACTGAACTGAATCAACACTGAACTGAACTGAATCAACACCGAACTGAACTGAATTAACACTGAACTGAATCAACACTGAACTGAACTGAACCAACACTGAACTGAACTGAATCAACACTGAACTGAATCAACACTGAACTGAATAAACACTGAAATGAACTGAATCAACACGAACTGAACTGAATCAACACTGAACTGAACTGAACCAACACTGAACTGAACTGAATTAACACTGAACTGAATTAACACTGAACTGAACTGAACCAACACTGAACTGAACTGAATCAACACTGAACTGAATCAACACAGAACTGAAGTGAATCAACACTGAACTGAATTGATCTGAATATTGACTCTATTGTCTTCTATAGAGCTGCTTTGTTAGTTATATGAACGTTAAGGGAACGTTCCTCTGTATCTTCAATCATTATGGGATGTTACTTTTGAATGTTCTCTGAACGAATGAAACAAGTGACATTTAAAAACATGAGACGCACGTCCAGCTAAAGCGTTCCCTGTTAGTTGTGTAGGGGGGGGCTGCTCTGATCACAGTATCTCATGCGTTAGGGTTAGGGTTATTGAGTCTATAATGAAATGCCTGATGTTGGATTGGATGGAGGTCAGTGTGAGCGTCTGCCAACATTCACCATCGGCGGTCCTGGATCTTCATCCCGCTCAGTCTGTGGGGAAATAAGGATGGAAAAGGAGGTAAATGTCAGCGCTTCTTCATGCTGGATGTGTTCACTGGCCACAGATCCGCTCAGAAACTCTGGAAACCTCTCACGTGAGTGATTGAGGAGGAGGAAGGCCTGGCCTTTAGAGGTTCAGAGAGAGTCACGTCTGTCTTCATGAAGATCACAGCCGACACACACGGTGGTGTGTTTATCTGAGTTATACAAGCAGATCTTACTCTTTGAACAGTGAATTCAGACCTCAGATCAGCCGAATCCGGTCAGACATCAGAGCCGCACGACGGAGAGAATAACATCAAATTAAATCATTACAAGTGAAATAAAATAACAATATAAAATAAATAATATAATAATTCAAAATAAAATATTATAATACAATTAAATGTATGTATTTATTTAATAATTGTAAATGTAATATGTGATTCAGTTCAGTTCAGTGTTGATTCAGTTCAGTTCAGTGTTGATTCAGTTTAGTTCAGTTCTGTGTTGATTCAGTTCAGTTCAATGTTGATTCAGTTCAGTGTTGATTCAGTTCAGTTCAGTGTTGATTCAGTTCAGTTCAATGTTGATTCAGTTCAGTGTTGATTCAGTTCAGTTCAGTGTTGATTCAGTTCAGTTCAGTGTTGATTCAGTTCCTTTCAGTGTTGATTCAGTTCAGTTCAGTGATTCAGTTCAGTTCAATGTTGATTCAGTTCCTTTCAGTGTTGATTCAGTTCAGTTCAGTGATTCAGTTCAGTTCAATGTTGATTCAGTTCCTTTCAGTGTTGGTTCAGTTCAGTTCAGTGTTGATTCAGTTCAGTTAAGTTTAATGTTGATTCAATTCCTTTCAGGGTTGATTCAGTTCAGTTCATTTCAGTGTTGATTCAGGTCAGTTTAGTGATTCAGTTCAGTTCAATGTTGATTCATTTCCTTTCAGTGTTGGTTCAGTTCAGTTCAGTGTTGATTCAGTTCAGTTAAATGTTGATTCAGTTTCTTTCAGTGTTGGTTCATTTCAGTTCAGTGTTGATTCAGTTCCTTTCAGTGTTGGTTCAGTTCAGTTCAGTGTTGATTCAGTTCAGTTCAGTGTTGATTCAGTTCAGTTCAGTGTTGATTCAGTTTAGTTCAGTTCAGTGTTGATTCAGTTCAGTGTTGATTCAGTTCAGTTCAATGTTGATTCAGTTCAGTTCAGTGTTGATTCAGTTCAGTTCAGTGTTGATTCAGTTCAGTTCAGTGTTGATTCAGTTCAGTTCAGTGTTGATTCAGTTTAGTTCAGTTCAGTGTTGATTCAGTTCAGTTCAATGTTGATTCAGTTCAGTTCAGTGTTGATTCAGTTCAGTTCAGTGTTGATTCAGTTCAGTTCAGTGTTGATTCAGTTCAGTTCAGTGTTGATTCAGTTTAGTTCAGTTCAGTGTTGATTCAGTTCAGTTCAATGTTGATTCAGTTCAGTTCAGTGTTGATTCAGTTCAGTTCAATAAAATAAATAATAACATAATAAAAAATAATATAATAAGTAAAATTAAAATAAAAAGGTTTAATAATATAAAAAAGTAATAAAATAAATAATATAATAATTAAAAATAAAATAATATAATACAATTAAATGTATGTATTTATTTAATAATTGTAAATGTAATATGTAATAAAGTAAAGTGCACTGATTTTGATTTTTGATCCTAAACAAATGTTTTTTATTGAATAGTTATTTTTTTATCTGAATGTATTAAAATAATCTAACTGAATAAAAATGCCAAAACAAAAAAATACAGTAATTTTGTTTCCCATTTTTCCCCCTCTCCACAATTGCTGATTTATTGTTGTTTTAATTTATTCAATAAATCTCCAAGTTTGTACCAATACAATCATTTGAAATCAAGCACTAGAAATAAATATGAACTCACATAAATAAATATAAATCAAAATCCAATGTTTTATGTTTAATGTACTAAAACTTAAACACAAATAAATAAAAAAACATATGATACTACATGTCAAAAAAAAACATTCATTAAAATAAACCAAAATATGGATAAAAAATACACCGCCTCAAGATTTCACTCCCGATGCATTAGTGTTTGTTTTGGTCAGACTGGACACTTGCGATGAGCCTCGACCAAATATCTCCGTAAGTTATGAGTTTTATTGCTACGGGTTGCCATAGCGATGCGCCGCTCCTTCAGACGTGGAGTGGGAGGAAAGACATGGATAGAAGCTCACGAGATATGAATTTAATTGCTTGAATTGAATTGGCAGGACGTCGAGCGGATCATCGGGTGTCTAACTCATGCTCTGATCAATGAGTTTCTGAGAGGAGCAGGTGGAAATAAAGACAACTTTTGGGGGATTGTTTACAGACTTTCTGTAGAAAAGATGATTGTCTCTCCACCCACAACCAAACCAAAAAAGTCACACATCAGCACTTTTGGAGTAAATGTATTAATATCTATATAAAACCTTTATATGTTGTACAAACCGCAGCTGTATTGACTGTTTCCTCCCTGTGTATGCTGAGAATGTGATGTTCACAGGGACTTTTAACTGCTGTTTTTCTGTTTCCTTCACAGCAGGAAGTGCACTTTAAATGAGCAGCCATCTTGAATGCAGTCAGTCTGAGGTGAACATTGACCCTTTCACCCTGAATTATACAGATGATACGAGTATTTGACTGATGATGGGTGGATTTACAGGCATGTGTGTGGAATAATTGGTACACTGGAGGAGTCGAGGACCAGCACAGGATTGGTGATTTTTTTTCCTTTCAGTTCCACCCTGTTTAATAATAAATGTCTGATATGGAAAAATTGGAGATTATTTGACTCAATATATTGCACTGAATTAAAATAAACCAGTTTTACGATTTATGGGCAAACCTTTCTAAAGTTATAAGCAAAAAGAGGCATTTTTCATATCTCCTGACCAGTAGGTGGCGCTGTGCTGAAACTCTGCATGCTGCCTCAGGTCATGTTTGTGATGACTTGTACCAATATTAGTCTCAATGCGCTCAAGCGTTGAGGAGATACAGGCGTGCTTGGATGTGCTCATTGAATTCGTTCACATGTTATTTGACAACGGTTTGGTTTCTGAAAAAGTGTTTAATAACTCTTTGCTGGCATGGTCTTAAAATAATCTGAGCTGAATTTTGGTGAAAATTGGACAAACCCACTAGGATGAGTTTGAAAAAGTAAGGAATTATTTTTAATTTTTGAAAATTTGTCTTGAGCCAAGAAATCAGAGGAAAACTATTCTAGCCCATTCAAAGGTTTTGTCTTGGTTTTGTGAAGCGTCAGTCGAACTCTCCATTCTCTCATTCCTCAAACATCAAGGGATTGTTACTCTGAAAATCGTTCTGTGAATGATGTATAAATCATGTTTCTGTGCTATGCGGTTTTGAGAAGCGTTTCATTAATGTTACTGGAGAACGTTTGTTCATAACGTTGAGAGAACCTTGACAGAACGTTCCCTTTGAGCTGGGATTATGTAAAACAAGGGACAAAGAGGTTTTGATAACCAGTTTCTGATGATTTCTGACTGGTTATTATATGATTGAGCTTTAATATCAGTTTATTATCAGTTCAATGTTGATTCAGTTCCTTTCAGTGTTGATTCAGTTCAGTTCAAGTGTTGATTCAGTTCCTTTCAGTGTTGATTCAGTTCAATGTTGATTCAGTCCAGTTCAGTGTTGATTCAGTTCAATGTTGATTCAGTTCAGTTCAGTGTTGATTCAGTTCAGTTCAGTGTTGATTCAGTTCAGTTCAGTGTCACACACACACACACACACACTGGCACACAGTTCAGTTCAGTGTTAATTCAGTTCAGTCAGTGTTGATTCAGTTCAGTTCAGTGTTGATTCAGTTCAGTTCAGTGTTAATTCAGTTCAGTTCAGTGTTGATTCAGTTCAGTTTAGTGTTGATTCAGTTCAGTTTAGTGTTGATTAATTTCAGTGTTGATTCAGTTCAGTTCAGTGTTATTTGGTTCAGTAATGATTCAGTTCAGTTCAGTGTTATTCAGTTTAGTGTTGATTCGGTTCAGTTCAGTGTTTATTCTGTTTCAGTTTGTTGATTCAGTTTAGTGTTGATTCGGTTCAGTTTAGTGTTGATTCAGTTCAGTGTTGATTCAGTTCAGTTTAGTGTTGATTCAGTTCAGTTCAGTGTTGATTTCAGTTCAGTTCAGTGTTGATTCAGTTCAGTGTTGGTTCAGTTCAGTTCAGTGTTAATTCAGTTCAGTTCAGTGTTGATTCAGTTCAGTGTTGGATTCAGTTCAGTTCAGTGTTAATTCAGTTCAGTTCAATGTTGATTCAGTTCAGTTCAGTGTTGATTCAGTTCAGTTCAGTGTTGATTTAGTTCAGTTCAGTGTTGATTCAGTTCAGTTCAATGTTGATTCAGTTCAGTTCAGTGTTGATTCAGTTCAGTGTCAGTTCAATGTTGATTCAGTTCCTTTCAGTGTTGGTTCAGTTCAGTGTTGATTCAGTTCAGTTCAATGTTGGTCTCAGTTCAGTTCAGTGTTGATTCAGTTCAGTTCAGTGTTGATTTCAGTTCAGTCTTACAAGTGTTGATTCAGTTCCTTTCAGTGTTGATTCAGTTTAGTGTTGATTCGGTTCAGTTTAGTGTTGATTCAGTTCAGTGTTGATTCAGTTCAGTTCAGTGTTGATTCAGTACCAGTTCAGTGTTGAGTTCAGTTCAGTGGTTCAGTTGATTCAGTTCCTTTCAGTGTTGGTTCAGTTCAGTTCGAGTGTTGATTCAGTTAGTTCAGTGTTGGTTCTTCAGTTCAGTGTTGATTCAGTTCAGTTCTGAGATGTGATTCTTGCTGTTGATTCAGTTTATTCATTGAAAAATGTCTTTAGTTGTAAAGTATGCCATAATTATTAAACAGCTAAAATGTCTAGTTAGTAAAGCCAGTGTTGACAGTATGCCTTTATTTAATTAAATCAGTCATAAAAGTGCTCTCATAACAGCAACGCCATTTTAGACCTTTCCAATTGGCAGCGTTAAATTAAAGTCACAAATAAACGGCACGCATGCGTTTAATATGCATGAGAGGGTGTAAGTTCAGTTACAGTGAAACCACGTCAGCATCTTTAATTCACATGCGTGTGGGCATGTCCACATGGTTAAAAGTCTGCTGGAGTATCTGACGTGTGGTTTGCTGAGATGTTCTCAAAGCTGCTTTAGATGACGGAGGCATTGAAATGAATGAGGCAGGAAATGAAGGGGTGCTCGCTGTAAGTATTGTACATACGCTGATGTAAATCACCGATCTCTCTCTGGACGCGCGATTCGGTGCTCTCTCTGCGTCGTAATTGAAGTTAATCAAGGAGGAGAGTGTTGTGGGTTTCACACATGCGCTGGCGACATCACTGGTTGGCCCGGGTGTTATGGCATTTAAGCTCTCTCTCACTAATTGTAGTTAATCTAACCTCCTGATGATTTCATGATCTCACTGTATGGGTTCAGACAACAATTAGCATCGGGACGGCGGGTATTGGGCGTGAATTCGCTGGCCATCAGCTTATCCTAAGTTAGCATTCTTCATTATGCTGTGCTCATCAGGACTGCCTCCATTACTGCTATGGGCTTTTACAGAATCACATCACTGATGTCTTGAGCACAAGTTCAAGCAGCCGAGGCGAGTTTTTCGACACCTGTCCGCATTTACGAGTTCTGAGCACAAAAATCCTGCATGATTCAAATGAGGGCCTGATGATAATATGGAGTGTCCGCTGGGAGGCTGAAAATGATAAGGTGAGGCTCTTGCTTAGTGCGTAATGGTCTGTTATGACGTTAATGGTTGTTTACAACTGGCATTGAGAAACATCTCAGCAGGTTTTCAGGTCAGTGGTTTTATGGGTGATCGTGATAATTGTTAAATCATGCAGCAAATCAACATCTGATGATGATCTCTCTGGGATCCAGATGAGCTGTGGGGAACTAGCTAACACACACTCGCTCCCGCTGAGTTATGAAACGCCGGTTTGGAACGTAGTTGCAGTTCTGTGTTGATTCAGTTCAGTTTAGTGTTGATTCAGTTCAGTTCAATGTTGATTTAGTTCATTTCAGTGTTGATTCAGTTTAGTTCAATGTTGATTCACTTCACTTCAATGTTGATTTAGTTCTGTTCAATGTGGATTTAGTTCAGTGTTGATTCAGTTCTGTTCAATGTGGATTCACTTCAGTTCAGTGTTGATTCACTTCAGTTCAGTGTTGATTCACTTCAGTTCAGTGTTGATTCAGTTCAGTGTTGATTCAGTTCAATGTGGATTCACTTCAGTTCATGTTGATTCAGTTCAGTTCAATGTTGATTTAGTTCAGTGTTTATTCAGTTCAGTTCAATGTGGATTCACTTCAGTTCAATGTTGATTCACTTCAGTTCAGTGTTGATTCAGTTTAGATTAGTGTTGATTCAGTTCAGTTCAATGTTGATTTAGTTCATTTCAGTGTTGATTCACTTCAGTTCAGTGTTGATTCAGTTCAGTTCAATGTTGATTCACTTCACTTCAATGTTGATTCAGTTCTGTTCAATGTGGATTTAGTTCAGTGTTGATTCAGTTCTCTTCAATGTTGACAAAGTGACAAAGCAGCTCTATAGAAGACAATAGAGTCAATATTCAGATCAATTCAGTTCTGTGTTGATTCAGTTCAGTTTAGTGTTGATTCAGTTCAGTTCAATGTTGATTTAGTTCATTTCAGTGTTGATTCAGTTTAGTTCAATGTTGATTCACTTCACTTCAATGTTGATTTAGTTCTGTTCAATGTGGATTTAGTTCAGTGTTGATTCAGTTCTGTTCAATGTGGATTCACTTCAGTTCAGTGTTGATTCACTTCAGTTCAGTGTTGATTCACTTCAGTTCAGTGTTGATTCAGTTCAGTGTTGATTCAGTTCAATGTGGATTCACTTCAGTTCACTGTTGATTCAGTTCAGTTCAATGTTGATTTAGTTCAGTGTTTATTCAGTTCAGTTCAATGTGGATTCACTTCAGTTCAATGTTGATTCACTTCAGTTCAGTGTTGATTCAGTTTAGATTAGTGTTGATTCAGTTCAGTTCAATGTTGATTTAGTTCATTTCAGTGTTGATTCACTTCAGTTCAGTGTTGATTCAGTTCAGTTCAATGTTGATTCACTTCACTTCAATGTTGATTCAGTTCTGTTCAATGTTGATTTAGTTCAGTGTTGATTCAGTTCTCTTCAATGTGGATTCACTTCAGTTCAGTGTTGATTCACTTCAGTTCAGTGTTGATTCAGTTTAGTTCAGTGTTGGATTCACTTCAGTTCAATGTTGATTCAGTTCAGTTCAGTGTTGATTCAGTTCAATGTGGATTCACTTCAGTTCACTGTTGATTCAGTTCAGTTCAATGTTGATTTAGTTCAGTGTTTTTTCAGTTCAGTTAAATGTTGATTCACTTCAGTTCAGTGTTGATTCAGTTAGGTTCAATGTTGATTCACTTCACTTCAATGTTGATTTAGTTCAAGTGTGGATTCAGTTCATTTCAGTGTTGATTTTCATTTCAGTGTTGATTCAGTTTAGTTCAATGTGGATTCACTTCAGTTCAGTGTTAATTCACTTCAGTTCAGTGTTGATTCACTTCAGTTCAGTGTTGATTCACTTCAGTTCAGTTTTTATTCAGTTCAGTTCAATGTGGATTCACTTCAGTTCAGTGTTGATTTACTTCAGTTCAGTGTTGATTCAGTTCAGTTCAATGTTGATTCACTTAATTTCAATGTTGATTCAGTTTAGTTCAGTGTTGATTCAGTTCATTTCAATGTTGATTCACTTCACTTCAATGTTGATTCAGTTTAGTTCAGTGTTGATTCAATTTAATTCAGTTCAGTGTTGATTCAGTTCAGTGTTGATTCAGTTCAGTGTTGATTCAGTTTAGTTCAATGTTGATTCAGTTCATTTCAGTGTTGATTCAATTTAATTCAGTTCAGTGTTGATTCAGTTCAGTGTTGATTCAGTTCAGTGTTGATTCAGTTCAGTGTTGATTCAGTTTAGTTCAATGTTGATTCAGTTCATTTCAGTGTTGATTCAATTTAATTCAGTTCAGTGTTGATTCAGTTCAGTGTTGATTCAGTTCAGTGTTGATTCAGTTCTGGTCATTTTTGATTAAATTCAGTTTAATGTTGATTCATTTTATTCAGTTTGAAACTAATCATTTACTTTACTCATTAACATAGATTTAATATTTAATAACATTTTTAATAAATATACATTTCTGGTCTAAAAAAAAAAAAACACACGAACACACAGCTGGAACGTTCCATAATGATGCATAAATATTGTTTTTGTGAACGTTTTAAGCACCTATTATGCAAAATTCCCTTTTATAAGGTGTTTGAGCATAGATGTGTGTTGGCAGTGTGTGTACACAACCACCTCTCAGTAAACATGTGTGTTAGCTGGGAAAGAGACTGTCCGTCATCTTTTCAAATCCTGCCGGATATCAGTGTTGAGTTTGTGGAACAGCAGGTGGGAATGACCGATATCCTCCTGCCTCAGTGTGTGTGTGTGTGTGTGTGTGTGTTGATTCCTGAGGCGATAAACAGCGGCTCTGACCTCTGCCCGCGTGTTTATTCGATGCCCTTATCGGCTCATCGCTCCCGTGCCAGTCCGGACGCAGAAACAATGCGCTCAGCTGCTGTCATTCAGCTTATCGCAGCTCCGGCTGTCGGCCGCTGATCCCGTATCAGGAGCTGATGGACGCTTCTGGCCTTGTGTCAGTAGATAAACCAGCAGCTCGCCGTCTGCTCCAGAGAAACCCATGCAGCAGAATGGATTAGGTATCGATCCCAGCAATCCTGAGATTGAGTTATTATTTTCAGCCGATGTCATTATATCGGGATGATGGACGTGAGCTCGGGTGTAATCACAGCAGTGTTTCAGAGGAGCTCGTATAAGACTCCACCGCTCTCGTTATAATTCATCTTTAGTTTCTTAGTGAAATAAACAACTAATTACTCATTTCAGTTTAAACCCCTCAGTTTTATTCTCAGGTCTGTGTTGCTGATGCATATTGATTGTTGAGCATCTCTCGGGCACTACAAAGTAAGCACACTTCATGTCGATCTGCCCCGAGGTCAGATCTATAACTTTAGCATAATGCTAAAGGCCGTGACTTCCCATCACAGTGATGTGTGTGTGTGCTCAAGTATCGGCCTTCATGCAAGAGTCTCATGCTAAAGAGCCGGTGTGAAATATGAGGCGAGTCGCGCTCGTGGGCCGACTGAATCCGGACCGGTGAAGGTGTCCGTCGCGCTCCTGCTCGTTTAGGGATTTCAATGGCTAGAGCGATAATTCAGCGTTCGCTCATTGATTTACTGTTAGCCGCGATTAACGTGACGTTTAATGATTTAACACGGATTGATTTACACCTTATCAGCTGCAATCAGAGACACAAATTCAATGTTGAGGGGAAGGATTGAAGGGATTTGTAATATTTCTGAGCTGGTGGTGGTTGTGTTTGCTGAGTGAGGGATCAGTTTCCCTTCTGCTGAGAGTTCAAACCTCTCTGAATCTAGTTTTGGGATTATGATTTATGCACAAACGCTGTAAACATGTTTGCTGATTCCAACACTAGTTTGCATAAGAGTAAGATAACATATGCATTTTGAAAAATGTGACTTTTAGCTTTTGCAAATGAAGTGATTAGGAGTTTGATTTGTATGTGCGGCTGCTGTTGGGTATAAATCTGTGCAACTGCTTCAGAAGAAACACAGCCGCTTCTGGACCAGCCGTGGGTCATTTACCAACACACTGGAGAAACTGAAATACTGTGCATGCAGGGCTTTATCAAAGCGGAGTTTTGCATCTGACGCGTGTGCTTTTATCCAGACTGAAACTGGTGTGAGATCGTGTTTTAATCTGAGAGCCATGAGTTTGCATATTTCACACTTCATCATGCATCGCTTCATTTGTAAAGAACTATATTAAAATGAGTTATTATATACAACCCAGCAGCTTTTTTTAAAGACGTGCATTTAATCATTTTAAATATGATTATATTTAATATTTCTTTTGCTTGCATCACTGAAAGGCTTCAGGAAAATGTCAGCTGTGTTCAGGATCACAGTGTATGCAAATTAGCTTCATATTATCGTGTCCCATAATGCAGTTCAACAACTTGACCATCTGGTTCCAGTATCCGATGAATGAACAGGGAGTGTTTTTCTTGACATACTTATACAGTATGAACTGTTGTTTGAAATGAAATGAAATTTATTTTAAATGTAGTAGTTTTATTCACTTTTAGTATAATGCCTGTGTTATTATTCTGTAATTCCGATCCGCCATAGCATTCTAATATTGTGTTGGTTCCCCTGACCCGTCGAGGCATGGACTCCACTAGACTGTGCTGTGGTATCTGGCACCAAGATGTTAGCAGCAGATCCTTTAAGTCCTGTAAGTTGCAGGTGGGGCTTATTTAAATTCTTGTTTATAAAATATATTTTTTATATATTTTTAATGTTTTGACTGTTTTTCTAGTATACTGTTCACTGGAAAAGTGGTAACCTAAGTTGTGTTGGTATTTATGATGTTAGCAGCAGATCCTTTAAGTCCTGTAAGTTGCGAGGTGGGGCCTCCATGGATCGGACTTGTTTGTTCAGCACATCCCACAGATGCTCGATTGGATTGAGATCTGGGGAATTTGGAGGTCAAGTCAGTGCATCCCTAGTTTTAATGCCATATAAAGGACGTATCGTGCAAACACAGTAGTTGTGAAGTGGATTTGACTGGATTTAAGTTCATCTGGAAATATGACGCCTGTATGAGTTAAAAACCTCGTTCTGCCAGGGTTCTCAGCGTCATGAACAAGCGCTCCTCCAGCAACGTTAATAGAACATTCGTTCAACGTTATCTGGTCTTTATCAATGTTCTCAAAGCGTCAGCACACAATCGTTATTATTACATCATTCATGGAACTGTTTTTAAAGCGTTGCAGTGGGGCGTTTGTATAACGGTTTTAGAATGTTCAAAAGTAACAATTCCATAATGTTTGAAGAATGATAGAATGGAATGTTTCCTGCATAATGAAAGAAAAAAACATTGAATGAACATTCATAAATGTTTACAAAACTTAATGGGAAAGTTGAACATATTTTTATTTGCTGGGAGTGAGATGGTATTCCTGCATAAATCGACCCAATGTGCCGGGTTAAGTGAGCAACC
Organism: Gobiocypris rarus; assembly: GCA_023029165.1. Lineage (NCBI taxonomy): Eukaryota > Metazoa > Chordata > Actinopteri > Cypriniformes > Gobionidae > Gobiocypris > Gobiocypris rarus. The sequence goes on from CM040913.1 coordinate 2,226,513, forward strand.
CAACATGCTAGGTCGGAATAACCCATGACTCTGTTTGTCCGTATTTGTCCCAGCAGTAAATTGCAAAACAATCCAATTTTGGTTACTTTCAATGTGTTTTAGAGTGAAGAAAAGCTAGCATGCATGCTTTTCATCTGATGTCTCCCTGTCTGTGTGAATCCTGTTGTGTTTGTCACTTTCCCCGGCTCCGCTCTGACCGTATGTGTGTTTTCTGAACTGTGTGTGTTGTGCTGTGTATCGGGCCGCTGGAGGGCCGTTTGCTCGTGATGGATGGCAGATTCATTCTGAGCTCCAGCCTCTTTCTTTTGTCAGTGTGCATTACACAAATTAGCCCAGTGCACATTCTCTCGCCCCCTCGTTCCCTTTCCCGCCCTTCTGCCGCTGGTTAATCCCGCTAATAGTGCTCATTTGAATAGCGCTCACACGTCGGGTGGGTTGGTTGCATTTCACCCCCAGAGAATGAAAAAGCAATGAGGTTGCATTCAGAGGACTGAGGAATACATCACGAGCGGCGTGTGATAAATGACTTCTTAACGCCTCTCCTGCCGTAACGTCCTCCGTGTCACCGTACCGTTTGATTCTAATAAGGGTGCATCAATCTCCGCTGTCTGGAGCCACATTCCCATCAGCCAGCACTCCAGACACGTGGGTGTGCGATACGGTAGAGGATCTACCAATTGAGTGTGTGTGTAAAGTGCACAGTTGCCAGCTATTTTCAACAGAAAGTAGCTAAAGCCTGCTCAAAAAAATCTCTAAATGTTGCTCGATCACTACATTACTAAAGCGATCCTTCAAAACCAAATGTGCCGGGAATTAACTAGTGAAATGTATTAATCTGTAGCTGAGACGCATATGCATGCATGCATAATTTACATAATCACATGATGTATGGTTCTCACATCACATATGCATGAACCGAGCCATATTTAACATGTAAAGCAGCAGTCGTGTTCTAGATCACAGAGTTTGTGAGTTGAAGAGAAGACTGCACGAATGAGGTTCTTCCTTCCAGAACAAATATTCTTAAATCAAGATACATCTACTGGAGAAGCTAAATTACTTATTTAATGATGTAAAGGTGAGATATAAACACAGAATGTTAATGTTTAGTTATCAGAGATTTACATTTTGTTACTCACTATTTTCCTTCCAGGTCTTGACACTATTTGTCATTCGGGGGTTAATAGGATTGGTTGTTGACATGTCTATTAAACACCCTGGCCTTTATCTGATGGGACTAACAAAACACTGGTGAGTATGATTGATGTCCAGCACTGGACTTACCGAGTCTAGCCAGCAGAATCTAAACAGGTTTGTTGTGGTAGTTGTAAGTGATTTTCCTCTCTTTATGCAGCTAAAACAACATTTTTTGTGAGATTCACCGGTACCATCTACATACTATATTGCCAAAAGTTTTGTGACGCCTGCCTTTACATGAACATCCCATTCCCAATCCGTAGGGTTTAATATGGAGTCGGCCCACCCTTTGCAGCTCTAACAGCTTCAGCTCTTCTGGGAAGGCTTTCCTCAAGGTTTAGGAGTGTGTTTATGGGAATTCTTCTAGAAGCGCATTTGTGAGGTCAGGCACTGATGTTGGACGAGAAGGCCTGGCTCGCAGTCTCCGCTCTAATTCATCCCAAAGGTGTTCTATCGGGATGAGGTCAGGACTCTGTGCAGGCCAGTCCAGTTCCTCCACACCAAACTCGCTCATCCATGTCTTTATGGGCGCTTTGCACTGGAGCGCAGTCATGTTGGGACAGGAAGGGCCGTCCCAAACTGATCCCACAAAGTTGGGAGCATGAAATTGTCCAAAATGTCTTGGTGAAGCATTAAGAGTTCCTTTCACTGGAACTAATGGGCCAACCCCTGAAAAACAACCCCACCCCATAATCCCCCCTCCACCAAACTTTACACTTGGCACAATGCAGTCAGGCGAGTCCTCGTTCCCCTGGCAACCACCAAACCCAGACTCGTCCATGGGATGGTCAGACAGAGAAGCGTGATTGGTCACTCAGAGAACACGTCTCACTGCTCTAGAGTCCAGTGGTGGCGTGCTTTACCCCACTGCATCCCACGCTTTGCATTGCTCTTGGTGATGTAAGGCTTGGATGAGCTGCTCGGCCATGGAAACCCATTCCATGAAGCTCTCTCCGCACTGTTCCTGAGCTCATCTGAAGGCCACAGGAGTTTGGAGGTCTGGAGCGATTGACTCTGCAGAAAGTTGGTGACTTCTGCGCACTGTGACCCTCAGCATGCGCTGACCCCGCTCCGGGATTTATTATGCATTTGCATAATAAATGAATACATGATGCATTAAGTACAGTAGTAGTGGATTACAGTTTGTGGTAGCCTGTATAATATGTTTTGAGGCACATGCGTGTGTTTAGTGATGTTGAATTCTTTGTGTCTGAACTGGATCTCAATGAATTCATATCTGACTCTTCAGGAGCGTGTTTGATGAAGTACCTGCCGTTAAGAGCTCTCAACCTTCACGGACGTCCTCGACGCTCAAGAGTTGAAGCATTATGTGGAGTGCGGAGCTGGCGCTGACCTCTGTAAGTGCTGTGGAAATGAACACTCATTAGAGGAACTCACAGCCCACCACTCAACTACAGCCTAGTCATTCACTGCTCAGCGTAATGGGAGGGTTTCTGCACGAGATACGCTTTGTTTACGAGATCCGTGGGTGAATTATATAGAGCCCATAGAACCGTTTGTTAAACAATTATCAAATTTGGCACAAAGATAACGGACTGTCTGAACTGTTACCACAGCAAATTTGGAGTCTCTAACTCAATCCCTCTAAAAGTGATGTGCAATTTCGAAACACTGCTTCATGAAACCTTTACGAATCTTTTGTTTTGAATCAGTGGTGTAACAAAGTCATGTGATTTCAGTAAACAGGGCTTCTTTACATCATCACATGATCTCTGTGAACCCGTGTGTGTGTGTGTGTGTGTGTGTGATCTCTGATCAGTTTTATACACATTAGTATAGTTAAGATGAATAATAGTAGTTAATAGTCTCCTCTTGGCCTGTGTAGTTGATATTTAATCATAGCGCGTGGCGTTCACATCACTAGTATGTTTGACGCGTGATGGTTTTCAAACACACATTATAAGCGACTCAAACTCAGACGGAGCAGCGTCTACTCCTGATCTCAGAGCTGCTCTTCGCTGGCATTTCATTAAAATCACAGCCTTTACGCTTTCATAATCACACATAAGACAAATGGTGATAAAGGAAACACGTTTGCATCTATTGTCACCTCACAGCATCAGTTTGATCACAGCGCCACCTATTGGTCAAAAGTCATAAGCAATTTAATCATATTCCTAGTTATAGTATTTATGATTTCAGCTGTTTCGCCTAAAGTAATCTAACAAAACGCATCAGCTTGCGGCTCTATTTTCCCATATGCTAATAACAGCATTAGATTGATCTAAAATCAACTCTAAGATTTGTCCAGCTAGTAAAAGCAGAAGCGTGGCGTTTGATGGATGGATCCTCGCGTGCTCGTCCGGACTGATCAATGTTTACGCCTCCACACGGACTCATTTAACTCTGCTCTTAGTCATTGGCTCAGTCAATCATCTTCTGGAAGATACTCTTGACATTTAGAGGCTGTTTCTATTGTCCGTTGTTGCGGCAGGAATTAACTGACCCCAAACAATCCATCGACACGCAATAAACTGCAGGAACGGTTCCTGTGTGAGATTGATGTGAATCCAATAGTGATGCATTGCTCTCTGGCAGCGCTTCAGATGTTAAACCAGCTAAATTTGCAATTAAGGGCGGATTAGACAGAAGGCCGAGGTCTCTCTCTCCCGTCTCGTTCGTCCCGCTCAGGAATCGCAGCGTTGAGCTTCCTCAGAGGGAAATGTCGATGTGAAGACGCTCGTGACAGTGGAAAGGTCTGTGCTCTTCATTAATGTTGCATGTGCCATTTGAGGAGTTTATGTCTCTTTCTCGTGTCACCTTGAGGCTCAAGCCTGAAAACACACACTGAAGAAATGATGAAAACACACACACACACACACACACACACACACACACACACACACACACACACACACACACAGACACACACACACACACACACACACACACACTGAAGAAATGATGAAAACACACACACACACACTGAAGAAATGATGAAAACACACACACACACACTGAAGAAATGATGAAAACACACACACACACACACTGAAGAAATGATGAAAACACACACACACACACACTGAAGAAATGATGAAAACACACACACACACACACTGAAGAAATGATGAAAACACACACACACACACACACTGAAGAAACCATGGTGTTTCTTTCTTGTTCTCCTGCACAAACATCCAAACATTCGTAAAGACAAGAAGATATTGTTTTCTTAAAAATGCATCATGCAATCCATGTAGAGAGTTTGTAACGTGTCCATTATCTCAACTGCTCTTCACTGCGTGTGTGTGTGTGTGTGTGTGTGTGTGTGGACTAATAATCCCTACGGTATGGGGTATACAAAATGTCCCCACAAAGATGGCAATATCCAAAATCCTTGTCCTTGTGGGGACATTTTTGGTCCCCATGAGGAAAACATCTTATAAATCACAATAAGTGATGTTTTTTGAAAATGTAAAATTGCAGCATGTCTCCTGTGATGGGTTGTGTGTGTGTGTGTGTGTGTGTGTGTGTGTGTGTGTGTGTGTGTGTGTGTGTGTGTGGACTGGTAATCCCCTACGGTATGGGGACAAAATGTCCCCACAAAGATGGCAATATCCAAATTTTTGTCCTTGTGGGGACATTTTTTGGTCCCCATGAGAAAACATCTTATAAATCACACTAAGTGATGTTTTTGAAAAAGTAAAAATGCAGCATGTCTCCTGTGATGGGTAGGTTTAGGGGCAGGGGCAGTGTGTGTGTGTGTGTGTGTGTGTGTGTGTGTGTGTGTGTGTGTGTGTGTGTGTGTGTGTGTGTGTGTGATGGGTAGGTTTAGGGGCAGTGTAGGGGATAGAATATATACGGTTTGTTCAGTATAAAATGCATTACGCCTATGGAATGTCCCCATAAAACATGGAAACACAACATGTGTGAGTGTGTGTGTGTGTGTGTGTGTGTGTGTGTGTGTGTGAGTGTGTGTGTGTGTGTGTGTGTGTGTGTGTGTGTGTGTGTGTGTGTGTGTGTGTGTGTGTGTGTGTGTGTGTGTGTGTGTGTGTGTGTGAGCTGAAGTGCATAATGAGTCCCTCTCGTCGTCGCTGTGGATCTCAGAGATTAATTAGAGTTTAATTTCACTCATCGAGAGCCGCGTGACGGTCTCAGGCTCGCGCGGGAATCATCCTTCCCGGATCTCCTGCTAATTGGCAGGGATTCAGTCGCATGCGGACGACGGGACGCACTCGAGCTCGTCTGACGAGTGTGTTTGTGTGTTATTGTCAGCACAAAGTTTGCTTGCTAACAACGTTTCCACTTCTTTGTTTTTTTATAGAACAAATTCTAGCGATGTGACACACTTCAGATTTAAAGCACACATTCATCGTGTGTTCGACTCCCAGAA
>CM040913.1:2239566-2247066 GCA_023029165.1 Gobiocypris rarus
TAATACTTCCCTTCCTTTGAAATCAGATACCTGTGATTTCTTGTTGCATCACTGGATAAATAGGAAGATAATTACAATATTATAAGTGAAGTTCCAGGTGCCCGACCAAAGGAACATTGATCCCCATAATGGTGAGCAATGTGAGAAATCAACAGGAAAGTCAACTTATGTGACGTTCTTCCAAAATGTTTAGTTGTATTGACAATAACATTCAGGATAAAAGAAATGAGGCAATGCAACTAAGATGACGATGACGGCAGAAGTGGAGGAAATTAGTGAAAACTCTACTTAGAATTGCCCCGCCTGTTTGTTTGTTTGTTTTTTCCTTAAATTTTTTCTTGCTTTGCAAAATGGTACTCAAACCAGTCAAGTACTCTCTAAAAATGCTTATGGACCCAGCAATTGGGTTATTTTAAGCAAACATTTAACCCAACCGCAGGGTTGGGTTAGTCCATATTTGACCCAACATTGGGTTAAAACAACCCAGCATTTTTTAGAGTGTAATGTTAACTTGAGTTTTCTGAGTAACGAAGGCATAGCATGCAAATAGTTCAGATTACTAAACTAAGTAAATTATTGAACATTAAGTAACGCGTTAGTAAGAACTACTCTTGTGTTGCATTCTAGAAATGCAGAGAGCATTTAACAAATGGCGAAACTGGAAAAGTGTTATTTCTACACAGTGTTTTCATGACGGTAGATCTGTGTCTATGGGAATCTCTGCTGCTGATGAATCTCCGTCTGCTGGACTGTGACGGTTTCTCTGAGAGCTCTTGGACTTTAACCCCGTCTGAGATGAATTATAGTTCCTCCTGCTCTCGTGAGCATGGGCGGATGGGTGAATAAAGCGTTATCTTCTGAGCCGGAAACCCTCGTTCATCTCCTCTGGAGCGGCACTGAAGAACAAATGAAGGAGGACACAAATGAAACCGGTATTGGACCAACTCCTCATGAGGACACACTCCACCGGCCATGCTTTTAGCAGCATCATTCATTGTGTTATGGTGTATTTCTGGAGTGCCGTGTCTTCCGGTCCCTTCAGGTTTTTCAGGTCTGCCTGCCTGCACAGAAGAAAAGTCAAATTTCTCGTAAGTGTCCTCTGACTTGCGCATCATCAAACTGAGGCGTTTCCATAGCAACGATCCCACAAAACCTGTTTGTGAGTCTCAGCGATATCTTACGCTCACAATAACTGGGAATCAAAGGCCTTTTTCCCAGAGGAATCCGGAGCGCATGCACCAAACCATCCTGATATGAGCTTCATCTGTTTTCCGTGTTTTGTGTGAAAGTGTGTGAATCAAAGCCCAAGTTTCTTAATGCGCTCGGAGATATTCCGTCTGCGTGGTGTTAAACACACAGAGGGACAGACATCATGCGGAAATGAGTTTTTGAGAGGAATATGTTACGTAACGCTGTATTATAGATGAGCAGGACTTATGAAAGATCACATCTGTCCTCCGCAGGAATCAAAACTACAAGCAGAATTTAACGAGTTTGAGCAAGATCTGAGCGAAACAAAGAGGCCACTTTCATTTTTCAGCATCAGTTGGACGTGAACATCATGACAGACCAGACCTGAAAACCAGATTTAGTCCTGTTGAGGACTGATCTGAAATCAGAACGGCACTTTCCTACTAAGAAAAAAGGTAATCTTCTCATTAAGTTATAAAAACTTTATTTCTGAACAATCAAAGCATCCAGTTTTTTACATGCTAATTTAAAAATGTTAAGGGAACTTTCCATTGTATCATTTTGAAAACACAATGGTTACTTTTGAGTGTTCGCTGAACGTTCTAAAACAAGTAACTTTTAAAAATGTTGAGATGTTTCAAAAAAGTTCCATGAACGATGATAAATAAATAATGTTTTTGTGCTAACATTTCGAGAACATAATTAAAGCGCAGATAATGTTAAACAAACTTTCTATTAATGTTACTGGAGGAACATTTGCTTATAACTTTGAGGTAAACTTGCTAGAACATTACACTATAAACCGACTAAGTAGGAAAAACTAAAATGATTGGCTATATTTTTATAAGTTAAAGGTGCACTATGTAGGATTTCTCCAGTAATGTCCTGGCTCACACTACAGGAGTTTTAGACCGGTTTATACCCGATTTCCCCCTCCCGAGATTCGGAGAAAAAATCTTGTCCACGACCTCGATCGGTTCCGATGTTCGATTATCTGGTAATGTGAGACGTTCACAGATAAAATCTTGCCCCTCCCGATCTGCTCTCACATAAATCGGGCTCTCCCCGATCATATCAAACATGTTTGATATTTATCGGGATGAGCAAGATTGTAATAACGTCAGTACTGTCACAATAGCCAATAGGAAACAAGAAGTCTACGACTAGACGGAAGTGACGGACATTTTGAAATGGCGACCCCGAAACCGACAACACGGATAACAATAATTATATAGATAGATAGAGAGATAGATAGATAGAGAGATAGATAGATAGAGATAGATAGATAGATAGATAGATAGATAGATAGATAGATAGATAGATAGATAGATAGATAGATAGATAGATAGATAGATAGATAGATAGATAGATAGAGAGGGGATTGTTTGTGCGTGTGTGTGTGTATGTGTGCAGCGTGTGTGTGTGTGTGTGTGTGAGAGTGAGAGAGAAAGCTGCAAACCCTTGTTTCTTATAAGTAGACACATTTCATAATACATACTATACTAGCATCAATTGTATTTTCATATTACAGCACAAATCTACACTGGAAAAGGTGACACTATCGCTTTTGAACTAGGCAGGCGATATTATAACGGTAAACATTCTGGCACACTATGATACTAATATAAGGTACATTTTACCTCCATTTCTCGCTGAAGAACTGACAGTCCATGTTGATCCCGTCTCCCCAAACATTCTCTCATCCACACTCGTTTATTTTTCCACTTTTGTTTTTTCACAACAAACAATCATTATTGATAGAGCAAGTTTTGGTTTACAGTATCCATTTTCCCGATTCCAATCTGTTGCGTAGATCACGTGATGCGCTTCCTCTGTACGATAATCTTAATAACATGTTGTAGTGTGTGATGCTTGATTTCAAATCTTGTAGTGTGAGCATGTTTAAGATTTGAGGGAAGAAAATCTGCAAAGATTCTCCTGAAGTGTGTGCTGCAACCAGATTTTACAATCGGATAGGATTTTAAAACTCCTGTAGTGTGAGCCAGGCATAAAAGATCCAAAAATCACTAGGCCAGTGTTATATATTTTGTTCAGTTGAGTTCTTACTATATCCCAAATGTTTCCAACTATTTGTAAATTGTGAGAAAATTGCTATTTTAACCAGTTGTGGTATTATTGGATATTTTTCCGGTGTTATTCTGCAGAAGCTCTTTACTCTCACTGCAGTGTGAACACGTTTCACAGCAGCCGCTGAGCGAACACACAGAGTAACGGCATAACATCATGTTCAACACACTCAGATGTGTGTGATAACCAGAGCTGTGTTACCTCATACTCATGACCGGAAGAGTGGAAATGGCGCTGGTGCCTGTGGCATAATAAAAGTCCAGCTCGTGAGCCATGTGTTTGCGTTCATCTCATTAACAATCACTCCAGCGGTTCCTCAGCTCCACAACACTTGCCCCTGCTCTGCTTAATAATCACGTTAATAATCACATCCATGAACATGATTTCTGCCCGAGTCCTATCCCGATTATTTCCCACCACATGTCCCAAGATTCTGCGCTCAAACTAGGCATCAACAAACTACGCCTTTGTTTTGAACAGGCGCCCTCTAGTGGACAGAAAGGTTACATAGTGCACCTTTAAGAAATGTAAAGTTTAAGTAAGCAGAATTTGCTGATTTTTATTTTGTTATAATACATTTTAATTTCTCTGAACTTTAAATATTTGAGTAAGCTCATTTGTACATTTGATTTAAGAATATCATGTAATCTCACATTTTAAATAGTGGAAATTTGACTCGTTTTAGCTAATTCAATAAATGCCACCTTGCTAATTGGTTACACAATGATTTGATAACATTAGCATAGCACTTTCTGAATAAGTACAGTCAAATAATACATTTAATATATGTCTCAAACTAAGCTCATGCTCCACTCATCACATGATGGAAAACCCAACAAAACAGAAACTCTTGCAACTGCTAAATCTCCCCCTTTGACATTAATCTGGCACAAAAACACAATATAACACTTAATTTTGGCATTTACTGTCCCTTATGATTGTCATGGCAAAGCATGCTGGGAAATATTTATCCCAGCCCAGTTTCAGTTGAATTTAAGTTAGTATAAATTAAAAGAAATAACTTATATAAAACTCAAAACAATGAAACAATTCAGATTACTTAAAATGTGTCAGTTTTAAGAACTCAAAAGAAAAAGAAAATTCTAAATACTCATAAAAGTGCATTAGTTTGAACTAATGTGTTTAATTTGAGTTGGCTCTACTCAAACCAGTTCATTATTTTAAGTGTTAGGGTTTACAGAGTTTATTCCCTGTTAAAAATGTGGTATTGGATTTACTTCTAAGTATTTTCACACAGAAATGACAGGTAAACAAATAATTACAAAGACATGTAATACATTGAAACACACTGAATTAAACGTGTATAATTTAGAAATAAAATGTCTTCAATATGAAGTTGCCCAGCAAAGAACCAGTGAATATCATCTCAAACGAAAGCTGCTGTGATTTCGTCTAGACATGTTTGAGGAAATTCTCCCTCTGTCATAGATCTTGAAGTTTAAAGACGTGTCCAGAAGAAAGTCGAGCAGGATCATTTTCCCCTGTTGGCAGTAAGTGCGGCTCTAAGTACGTCGTTTGAGAAACAAATGTAGGTGTCAGGATTTTATGGAACAGCGTCCGTGAACATACAGCATTTTATGAGTCAATCCAGTTGGCTGGGCTACAAAACAGCCTTGTAAAATTGTTTCACCCTGGAGGTCAGCAGAAACACACCTGCTGCTGAAACCAATCAGCAGAGACATCGAGCCACGGTCACGCGCTTTCACTTTCTGAGAGTAACATGATGGCGATTCCTCATCAGAAACCGACCCAAACATAGATTACCTTGGATGAAATCATCTGCTAAATGTATATAAATATACACTTTAGGAACACTTGTTATAGTACTATTCAAAGCACTGCAGATTTAAATTTTTAAGACAATATGCTCCAGGTGAACAGGGTCAAATTTTAACCAAAATATATCACATACTTACCCAGCTGATTGATTGCATTAAAAATTGCATACATTTTTTGAATTACACATTTTCTACAATGTTACCCGTAAATATGCAAATTAGGCATTTTCGTTTTGAATTTGCATACATTTCCAGAACAGAAATCTGAACATTTGATGAAGCCAGGTTCAAAACTTGTTGACATTTTATAATCAAAGGTTTTTACTGAAGGGATTTTGGATATATCTTTTTATCATCCCATAAATCAGAAATTAATGAAAATATTTTCGCCTTGTTTTTAGGAATAAACTGTTATATAAATCAAGGCACATGACACATGGAGAAACCCCTTGGTAAAAACCTTCAGAATATTGATATGAATAAACCTGTAAGTTTTGGTGTTTATAAGTGCTGCTGAAGAGGAGGAAAAACTCATTTTGTGGAAACAGCGTTTAACAATTTATATCGAAATAAACAGATAAGTGAATTAAAACACATATATGTTTTTCCTTCCCACTAGTCTGAAACATGTTATGAAAAGCCAAACAGCCCAAAATCTCAGAATTGAGCAGTGCATTTTGTTTTGCCTGCAGTGTATTTTAAAGAAAAAATTGCTGTACACTGAAAAAACAACAAAAAACAAGTAAAATTTACTAAATTGTGCAAAAACTTGCAACAACAAAAAAATCACATGAAATTAAGTAAACTCTACTTAACTTAGTCAAGTAAATGAGTCATTGTAACTTGATCAAATAAAAGGTTGAATAATTTCTCCTTGAAATGAATGGCAGCTTTGTTTTGTTTGTTGGTGAGATTTAGTGAGTTTATCGTAACAAAACTGTGAAGCAACTTATGAGTTCAAATTAAATTCAGCTTACCAAGTAGAGACGCATAAAAAGCACGGATGACGAAAGTCTAAAGTTCAATAAAGATGAATGCAAGTTGATGAAGTTGAAACTTCACCTGTTAAACTTTTTACTCAAACAATAAAAAACTGGATTAAATCACACTTTTAAAATGTATGCTTTAGTTAGAAACATCAAAGTAAATAATACAATATATATGTTGACAAAGAGACCTGAATACTTGCCTCATTTTCTATCCTGAATGTTATTGTCAATACAACTAAACATTTTGGAAGAACGTCACATAAGTTGACTTTCCTGTTGATTTTCTCAAACTGCTCACCATTATGGGGATCAATGTTCCTTTTGGTTGGGCACCTGGAACTTCACTTATAATATTGTAATGCACAGTGACGGTAACATTCAATCAATCAATTGATTTTGAGAAGAAAACATAACAACAGTTACTAAACATAACAACAAAAGCAACGATAAAACAGTGGAAATACAGCTGGAAAACTGCGAACAATCACCCTTATTAATTATTCAAGCCCCAGTGCATGATGGGAACTCCAGTGTCAGAAAAGTTGAGTAGGTTTTACTTCATTTTAAAACGTTGATATTTACGCTTTGATTTCTATAAGCCTGAATGGAGTACTAAAGTAGAATTTACTTTGTTTGAAAGTAACTTTTTCATGTAGAAATTACATTAGCTTTTTCTGTAGTATTTACCTCACCACAGAATCATTTTGACCAGTGTATTACAGTAGTAATAGTTATGATGTTAATGTTCCTGAAGCTGATGCTCTTCAGGAGAACTCTCTCTGACCATCAGACTTCAGCTGTGTCTTCGGCTCTCGAGAGCTTCTCAGCCGCTCTGATGACTTTGAGTCTGTGGAGTTGGTAAAGTTTCACCTCAGAGGTCAGACAGATGCACTTCCTCTCATGCGTGTTCGCGCTGGCACTGGTGTGATGAAGAAAAGCTGTCCTCGTGAATGTTTTCATCTTTGTGTGTTTCTCTTCACAGAACTGAGGCTTTATTCCAGTCAGACGGGCTTCATGTTCACGCTTTAAGTCCCAGATTATGAACCAGAGGGAAGATTTATGCAACAAAAAAGAGAAAAAAATAAAGATTTAAGATGATTTATAACCTATCCATCCATTAGAATTTTATAATTGTAACATAAACAACCTAATTAACTTAATGTTATACATACATACATAAATTGGTCTGATTTAAAAAAATAAATTGTTGCTTAGTTTATTATTAACTGTTTCCCAGACAGATCCGGCCCACGTCTGGTACGCGTGGAATCAGCCGGATCGGGGTCGACACAGCTGTCTGGGAAACATCTGAATGATTTTAAACAATCATATTTTCAGAATGCATTTATTTAAATTGAAAACATGGCTAGATGTGGAACAAGCCTTTTTAGTATGAGATTGAAACTAACTGGATTTATTGATGATAAAATACA
>CM040913.1:2252066-2257066 GCA_023029165.1 Gobiocypris rarus
CGTGTCCCTGAGCACGAGGATGGGCTGCAATCTGTGCAGTTTACAGAAGAGAGAGGAGCACTACAAACTACTGTACGAGATCTCACAGGTGAGGCGCTTACCTGAGACTGACTGGCGCGAGTTTCTCCTGCGCTGGGCTGAGTTTATCTGAGCGGTGTTGGGAGATCTAGGATGGTACTTCTTGATAAGGCGATGTATGTTTGATTATGGTGCTTACTGAGCTTTTATCTCACATTTACAGGGTTTTGTCATAGTCTTTGGAGATATTCCATGATTTTATGATGGTTTTCCACATAATACCGTAGTCTTTGGAGATATTCCATGATTTTATGATGGTTTTCCACATAATACCATAGTTTTTGGAGATGTTCCATGATTTTATGATGGTTTTCCACATAATACCATAGTTTCTGGAGATATTCCATGATTTTATGATGGTTTTCCACATAATACCATAGTTTTGGAGATGTACCATGATTTTATGATGGTTTTCCACATAATACCATAGTTTCTGGAGATATTCCATGATTTTATGATGGTTTTCACATAATACCATAGTTTTGGAGATGTACCATGATTTTATGATGGTTTTCCACATAATAGTTTCTGGAGATATTCCATGATTTTATGATGGTTTTCCACATAATACCATAGTTTCTGGAGATATTCCATGATTTTATGATGGTTTTCCACATAATACCATAGTTTCTGGAGATATTCCATGATTTTATGATGGTTTTTCCACATAATACCATAGTTTCTGGAGATGTTCCACGATTTTATGATGGTTTTCCACATAATACCTATAGTTTTTGGAGATGTTCCATGATTTTATGATGGTTTTCCACATAATACCGTAGTTTTGGAGATATTCTATGATTTTATGATGGTTTTCCACATAATACCATAGTGTCTGGAGATATTCCATGATTTTATGATGGTTTTCCACATAATACCATAGTTTTGGAGATATTCCATGATTTTATGATGGTTTTCCACATAATACCATAGTTTCTGGAGATGTTCCACGATTTTATGATGGTTTTCCACATAATACTATAGTTTTTGGAGATGTTCCATGATTTTATGATGGTTTTCCACATAATACCATAGTTTTGGAGATATTCTATGATTTTATGATGGTTTTCCACATAATACCATAGTTTCTGGAGATGTTCCATGATTTTATGATGGTTTTCCACATAATACCGTAGTTTTTGGAGATGTTCCATGATTTTATGATGGGTTTTCAACATAATACCGTAGTCTTTGGAGATATTCCATGATTTTATGATGGTTTTCCACATAATACCATAGTTTCTGGAGATGTTCCATGATTTTATGATGGTTTTCACATAATACCATAGTTTTTGGAGATATTCTATGATTTTATGATGGTTTTCCATAATACCATAGTTTCTGGAGATATTCCATGATTTTATGATGGTTTTCCACATAATACCGTAGTTTTTGGAGATATTCTATGATTTTATGATGGTTTTCAACATAATACCGTAGTTTCTGGAGATATTCCATGATTTTATGATGGTTTTTCCACATAATACCATAGTTTCTGGAGATATTCCATGATTTTATGATGGTTTTCCACATAATACCATAGTTTCTGGAGATATTCCATGATTTTATGATGGTTTTCCACATAATACCGTAGTTTCTGGAGATATTCCATGATTTTATGATGGTTTTCCACATAATACCATAGTTTCTGGAGATATTCCATGATTTTATGATGGTTTTCCACATAATACCATAGTTTCTGGAGATATTCCATGATTTTATGATGGTTTTCCACATAATACCATAGTTTTTGGAGATATTCCATGATTTTATGATGGTTTTCCACATAATACCATCGTTTTTGGAGATATTCCATGATTTTATGATGGTTTTCCACATAATACCATAGTTTTTGGGAGATGTACCATGATTTTATGATGGTTTTCCACATAATACCATAGTTTCTGGAGATATTCCATGATTTTATGATGGTTTTCCACATAATACCATAGTTTTCTGGAGATATTCCATGATTTTATGATGGTTTTCCACATAATACCGTAGTTTTGGAGATATTCCATGATTTTATGATGGTTTTCCACATAATACCGTAGTTTTGAAGATATTCTATGATTTTATGATGGTTTTCCACATAATACCATAGTTTCTGGAGATGTTCCATGATTTTATGATGGTTTTCCACATAATACCATAGTTTTTGGAGATATTCTATGATTTTATGATGGTTTTCCACATAATACCATAGTTTCTGGAGATGTTCCATGATTTTATGATGGTTTTCCACATAATTACCATAGTTTCTGGAGATATTCCATGATTTTATGATGGTTTTCCACATAATACCGTAGTTTCTGGAGATATTCCATGATTTTATGATGGTTTTCCACATAATACCATAGTTTCTGGAGATATTCCATGATTTTATGATGGTTTTCCACATAATACCGTAGTCTTTGGAGATATTCCATGATTTTATGATGGTTTTCCACATAATACCATAGTTTTGGGAGATGTACCTTGATTTTATGATGGTTTTCCACATAATACCATCGTTTTTTGGAGATGTTCCATGATTTTATGATGGTTTTCCACATAATACCGTAGTTTTTGGAGATATTCCATGATTTTATGATGGTTTTCCACATAATACCATAGTTTCTGGAGATATTCCATGACTTTATGGTTTTTCCACATAATACCATAGTTTCTGGAGATGTTCCATGATTTTATGATGGTTTTCCACATAATACCGTAGTCTTTGGAGATATTCCATGATTTTATGATGGTTTTCCACATAATACCATAGTTTCTGGAGATATTCCATGATTTTATGATGGTTTTCCACATAATACCATAGTTTCTGGAGATATTCCATGATTTTATGATGGTTTTCCACATAATACCATAGTTTTTGGAGATATTCCATGATTTTATGATGGTTTTCCACATAATACCATAGTTTCTGGAGATGTTCCATGATTTTATGATGGTTTTCCACATAATACCATAGTTTCTGGAGATGTTCCATGATTTTATGATGGTTTTCCACATAATACCATAGTTTCTGGAGATATTCCATGATTTTATGATGGTTTTCCACATAATACCATCGTTTCTGGAGATATTCCATGATTTTATGATGGTTTTCCACATAATACCATAGTTTCTGGAGATATTCCATGACTTTATGGTTTTTCCACATAATACTGTAGTTTTGGAGATATTCCATGATTTTATGATGGTTTTCCACATAATACCATAGTTTTGGAGATGTACCATGATTTTATGATGGTTTTCCACATAATACCATAGTTTCTGGAGATATTCTATGATTTTATGATGGTTTTCCACATAATACCATAGTTTCTGGAGATGTTCCATGATTTTGATGGTTTTCCACATAATACCATAGTTTCTGGAGATATTCTCCATGATTTTATGATGGTTTTCCACATAATACCATAGTTTCTGGAGATGTTCCATGATTTTATGATGGTTTTCCACATAATACCGTAGTTTCTGGAGATATTGTTCCATGATTTTATGATGGTTTTCCACATAATACCATAGTTTCTGGAGATATTCCATGATTTTATGATGGTTTTCCACATAATACCGTAGTTTCTGGAGATATTCTATGATTTTATGATGGTTTTACACATAATACCATAGTTTCTGGAGATATTCCATGATTTTATGATGGTTTTCCACATAATACCATAGTTTCTGGAGATATTCCATGATTTTATGATGGTTTTCCACATAATACCATAGTTTCTGGAGATATTCCATGATTTTATGATGGTTTTCCACATAATACCATAGTTTCTGGAGATATTCCATGATTTTATGATGGTTTTCCACATAATACCATAGTTTCTGGAGATGTTCCATGATTTTATGATGGTTTTCCCACATATTACCATAGTTTTTGGAGATGTTCCATGATTTTATGAGGGTTTTCCACATAATACCGTAGTTTTTGGAGATATTCTATGATTTTATGATGGTTTTCCACATAATACCGTAGTTTCTGGAGATGTTCCATGATTTTATGATGGTTTTCCACATAATACCGTAGTTTTGGAGATATTCCATGATTTTATGATGGTTTTCCACATAATACCATAGTTTCTGGAGATATTCCATGACTTTATGGTTTTTCCACATAATAATATAGTTTTAGAGATGTTCCATGATTTTATGATGGTTTTCCACATAATACCGTAGTTTTTGGAGATATTCTATGATTTTATGATGGTTTTCCACATAATACCGTAGTTTCTGGAGATGTTCCATGATTTTATGATGGTTTTCCACATAATACCATAGTTTCTGGAGATGTTCCATGATTTTATGATGGTTTTCCACATAATACCGTAGTTTCTGGAGATATTCCATGATTTTATGATGGTTTTCCAAATAATACCATAGTTTTTGGAGATATTCTATGATTTTATGATGGTTTTCCACATAATACCATAGTTTCTGGAGATGTTCCATGATTTTATGATGGTTTTCCACATAATACCATAGTTTCTGGAGATGTTCCATGATTTTATGATGGTTTTCCACATAATACCATAGTTTTCTGGAGATATTCTATGATTTTATGATGGTTTTCCACATAATACCATAGTTTCTGGAGATGTTCCATGATTTTATGATGGTTTTCCACATAATACCATAGTTTTTGGAGATATTCTATGATTTTATGATGGTTTTCCACATAATACCGTAGTTTCTGGAGATATTCCATGATTTTATGATGGTTTTCCACATAATACCGTAGTTTTCTGGAGATATTCTATGATTTTATGATGGTTTTCCACATAATACCATAGTTTCTGGAGATATTCCATGATTTTATGATGGTTTTTCCACATAATACCATAGTTTCTGGAGATATTCCATGATTTTATGATGGTTTTCCACATAATACCATAGTTTCTGGAGATATT
>CM040913.1:2262066-2284566 GCA_023029165.1 Gobiocypris rarus
TTTGCTGCATACCTCGGTTGTAACGAGTGGTTATTTCAGTCAAAGTTGCTCTTCTATCAGCTTGAATCAGTCGGCCCATTCTCCTCTGACCTCTAGCATCAACAAGGCATTTTCCCACAGGATTGCCGCATACTGGATGTTTTTCCCTTTTCACACCATTCTTTGTAAACCCTAGAAATGGTTGTGTGTGAAAATCCCAGTAACTGAGCAGATTGTGAAATACTCAGACTGGCCCGTCTGGCACCAACAACCATGCCACGCTCAAAATTGCTTAAATCCCCTTTCTTTCCCATTCTGACATTCAGTTTGGAGTTCAGGAGATTGTCTTGACCAGGACCACACCCCTAAATGCACTGAAGCAACTGCCATGTGATTGGTTGATTAGATAATTGCATTAGGGATGCACCGAATATTCGGCCGGCGAAAATTTTCGGTCAAAAGACTTTTATCACTGAAACAATACAGCCGAAATGTTGTGATGACGCAAACAGAAACCGCGCGTCTGCACGTGCAAACGGTCTAAACAAGCAACATGTCTGCGGTGTGGACGTATGTGGTTCATCTCACATCTGAAAACGCATGGGCTGTAACTTGAAAATAATGCTTTCTGTTTCTGTTGATGGATACACGTGCTGGCTCCTCAGTGATACACTACAACAGCAGCGATAATAAAAGAAAAAACGGTCTCTCTTTGTAAACTTTGTTCAATGCATGCGAGTGCTGCCAAATGTTCGAATATGACCAGTCGTTTTTGCGTCATCACCGGGTGTGGAGCCAGAAGACGGGAATGAGAACTCGCGCGCTGAGAGAAGATCTGTCTCTGTGGATTAACGTTAATCCGAAAGCGCGCACTCGTCTCACAGCGCGTGGATATTGAGTTCTCTTTCAAATCTTGCGTTTAAACGGACAAACTCACACAAAAAGTATGTCAACATGTCCATCTTGATGAGTCTCCTAGCAGATATCATCTGTATATGTCTTAAGTGAACTTTATACAGTGAGAAATACTGTTTAATCTCAACAAAAGACAAGGACATCACTCACTGCTCTTGATTGAATAGCTTTTGAAAGTTTAATAAGGATCTTTAATTTGAACAGTTAAATATGCAATTATTTTACGTTTGATTACTTTATTACATTTCTATACCTTTCTGCCAGTAGGCCTGTACATTAGTATTTAATGTACACATGTGTGAGGTCAAGTAAAAAAAAAATCATTCATTTTTATTTTATACTGTGCATTGTTGCAATGTGCTAAATGAATATTTGCATAATTTGTAATTGATTTATAATGTCAAACTTTAATATTAATTTTTGCAATTGCAATGCCTTGATTTTTAGTAAAGTTACACAGTCATAGCCATAAATGCAATGGTACTAATAATGGGCATAATTTCTTTCGGTGTTTCGGTTTTCGGCTTTCGGCTTTGATTTTGGTGCATCCCTAAATTGCATTAATGAGAAATTGAACAGGTGTTCCTAATAATCCTTTAGGTGAGTGTATATAAATAACTTGAGTTTGATGGTGGGTCCATCTATTTGTGGGTGGGGCTATCTGTCATTATGTTTCATTTAGTGGCAGAAACACACTTTAGTTGTGTGATACGCTGAGATCTCTGGTGTTTATTTATATATATCATGTGAGTTTGTGGGTGGGGCTATCTGTTTGTGGGTGGGACTCAGTTTGTGGGCGGGACTCTCTGTTTGGGGTGGGACTCAGTTTGTGGGCGGGGCCCATCTGTTTGACTGACGCTGGAGAAACCTGTTTGAAAACAGTCATTATGTTTCATTTAGTGGCAGAAACACACTTTAATTGTGTGATACTCTGAGATCTCTGGTGTTTATTTATATATATCATGTAAATTTGTGGGTGGGGCTATCTGTTTGTGGGTGGGACTCAGTTTGTGGGCGGGACTCTCTGTTTGGGGGTGGGACTCAGTTTGTGGGCGGGTCTATCTGTTTGTGGGGCGGGACTATCTGTTTGTGGGTGGGTCTATCTGTTTGTGGGTGGGGACTATCTGTTTGTGGCGGGCCCATCTGTTTGACTGACGCTGGAGAAACCTGTTTGAAAACAGTCATTATGTTTCATTTAGTGGCAGAAACACACTTTAATTGTGTGATACTGAGATCTCTACCATTACCACCACCACCACCACCAGCCTGCACAGTGAAAACACCCCCACACCATTACACCACCACCACCAGCAGCCTGCACAGTGGGAACAAGGCATGATGGGTCCATGTTCTCATTCTGTTCGCCAAATTCTGACTCTACCATCTGAATGTCTCAGCAGGGGTGGGGACTCATCCCAGACCAGGCAACATTTTTTCCAGTCTTCCAGCTGTCTCATATTTTGGTGGGCTCGTGCAAATTGTAGCCTCTTTTCCTGTTTATGAGTGAGATGAGTGGTACCGGTGGGGTCTTCTGCTGTGTAGCCCATCCGCGCAAGGTTGTGTGTGTTGTGAAAGCTACAAATCTTTTGCTGCATGCCTCGGTTATGTAGTGGTTATTTCAGTCAAGTTGTCTTCTATCAGCAAGATCAGTCGACCCATTCTCCTCTGACCTCTAGCATCAACAAGGCATTTTCTCCCACCAGGACTGACACATACTGGATGTTTTCCCTTTTCACACCATTCTTTTATGAAAAGCCCTAAAAATGGTTGTGTGTGAAAATCAGTAA
Source organism: Gobiocypris rarus (assembly GCA_023029165.1). Lineage (NCBI taxonomy): Eukaryota > Metazoa > Chordata > Actinopteri > Cypriniformes > Gobionidae > Gobiocypris > Gobiocypris rarus. The sequence continues at coordinate 2,264,748 of CM040913.1, forward strand.
CTGAGCAGATTGTGAAGCTGCTCAGACCGGCCGTAGAAACACACTTCAGTCGTGTGATACTCTGTTATCTCTGGTGTTTATTTATATATATATATATATATATATATATATATATATATATATATATATATATCATGTGAGTTTGTGGGCGGGCTATCTGTTTGTGGGCGGGACTCTCTGGCTGGAGAAACCTGTCTGAAAACAGTCATTGTGTTTGGTGACACAGAAACACACTTGCTGTGAGATCTCAGGTGTGTTTGTCTGACAACAGACGAGCGCGTCTCTTCTCCGGGTCTCTGTGGGATTCTCCTGGTTTGTTATTAAGCAGATGGTCCGTGCTGTTCCGTGAGATATCTGCGCTTCAATATCCGCTCTGACATTTCCACAGACGCGGGTGTGATGTGAATAGAGGTGCGCTATCACCTGTTCACGGCGTCGGGTAAGGGAACACAAAGCGCCCGTCTCGTCCGTGAGAGGCTCGTCCTCGTGTCACGGCCCGGGTCACGGCAGAGACTCTCTGTGGCCGGCCTGATAAGACAGAGAGCATGATGGGACGCGTCTGGCTGGAGAGGCCTGAATACATTTACCTCTTCACACAAGAGCCGAAAAACTCAGCTCTTTGAGCAGGGAATGCGTTACAAAAAATCGTTTTATTTCAGTTTTAGCACAAAGCACATCAAGCTAAACTGAAGGAAAGTGAGAAGGGTTTTCTTGGTAAGTAGCTGACATGAAATAAGTTAATTTTCAAAGCTTTTGGCAGGAATCCTGCTCAATTACGGACATTTTAATGTTAATTCATATTCATGAGCCAATCAGATGGGGTTTATAATGGATATGTCAGATTTGACATATAGCAACATGAAGGAACGGATCAGGTTACAGTCAGTTCAGATGTGCTTGCTGTGTGAATGAAGACAAAGAGGCGTGTGTGTGTGTGTGTGTGTGTGTGTGTGGACTGGTAATCCCTACGGTATGGGGACAAAATGTCCCCACAAAGATGGCAATATCCAAAATCCTTGTCCTTGTGGGGACATTTTTTGGTCCCCATGAGGAAAACATCTTATAAATCACACTAAGTGATGTTTTTTGAAAAAGTAAAAATGCAGCATGTCTCCTGTGATGGGTAGTGTGTGTGTGTGTGTGTGTGTGTGTGTGTGTGTGTGTGTGTGTGTGTGTGTGTGTGTGCGCGTGTGTGCGCGTGTGTGCGCGTGTGTGCGTGTGTGTGCGTGTGTGTGCGCGTGTGTGCGTGCGTGTGCGTGTGTGTGTGAATGGATTCCAGTCCTCAACAGAAGAGATTTGAGAATAATGTGTGTGATTATGAGTGATATGAATTTGTTTAATGAGATGCTTCTCAGTGCAGGCAGCACAAAGGCTTCTGGGATTGTGTGCTATTGTCTGACGGAGATCGATTGCGCTCCGATCAGCTCACATGCGTTAGTAATTAATCCAGATTACAGAATCCATTCAAGCCGCCAATAATATCTGACACACGCTTCCCATTGAGCAGGTTTGATCGTGGAATCTTTAATAAACGAGCCGATTGTGTCCGGGTTCCTCTTCCCTGTGGAAACTGGATCTGATCCGTGAACGGCACAGCTGTCAATCACAGGGATGATTGACAGGCAGGGTTTGTTGTCTGTGGTAATCCACGGTATATCGTATTTCCTTTATCTCAGATTAAATCACAGTTTTCTGGCCCTTTTATGTTAATTCATGAAATGTGAGCTGTCTGAGCGGTGTGTGTGTGTGTGTGTGTGTGTGTGTGTGTGTGTGTGTGTGTGTGTTATGAGTGTGAGAGAGAGTGAACGTCTCTACCGGACAAACTCAGACTCGTGATGAGCAGACAGATGTGTCCGCAGGAAATACCTCCCCGCCTCAAAGACTCATGGGAAAACACTGCCTCCTCACAGCAGATCTGACACCCCTGCAGGGGATTATGGGAGATGAACCTGACCCCAGTACAGTTCATATAAATAGAAATATGAGTTTCCTGCTCCAGTGAGGATCGGGGTCTGGGGAAAGTGTACAAAAATAAGTCAAACAAAAAAACGGACGAACTAACCGATAAACTAAATTTGATTAAAATAAAAAAATCATTCAAATTAACAGCATTTATCAAAATAAATAAAAAAATTAAAATAAATGAAATATTATGAAAATAAATAACAAAAATATTTAATTTAAAACACAAATACAATTTAAATAAATACAATAAATTTATTAAAATATTTAAATAAATAAAATTAGTTAAACAAGATTTTTATAAATACCAAAATATATAAATTTAAATAAATATAATTACATTTAATTAAATATAAAAAAATTATAATAATACAAGTATTAAATATTTATAATAAAATATTATAAAAAATATTTATTTTAAATAAATTATTAAAAAAAACTGTATTTAGATAAAATAATAAGTAACATACATGTGTAAATAAAATGATATTTAAATAAATGAATTAATTTAATATATAATTTGATTAAAATACAATTTTATTTAAATAAATGTAAAAAATAAAGTATTTTAAATAAATAAAAGTCAAATTTGATTTAACCCTCTATATGATTTCAATTATGTGTTTTTCCTGCTTAAAATTGGACACTATAATTAATATCATTGATTAATTATTTTTTTTAAAGTTTGTTCAGTTTATAATGCATTACACATTTCATAATTAAATAAATCAAACATCTGACAGTACAAAAAAATCCCTGATGTAATGCAATTTTCCAAATAGACGTAATATTTTAAAGATATGAATTATTCTCTTATAGATTTGAGCTTGGGATGATATATGAGTGGTTCCTGATCCGGCCGGTCAGGTGAGGTTGTGTGTGTGTGTGTGTGGGATTTCAGTGTGTGTCACGGCGTGTGTGTGTGTGTAAGTTATGAGGGAAGGTGAGACACAATTTGAGGCCTGCAGTCTGCGTCTGAGAAGCTCGTCCTGCGTGTCGCGACCGAGTCACGGCAGAGGTCTGCATGAGCACTCTCCCTGCCTCAAAGACTCATGGGAAAACACTGCCTCTCACTGGCAGTATGAGTTATTGAAGTCATATGAAGCGTGTAACAAGAAACAGACTAAACTAAGAGTCATTTGTGACCCTGGACCACAAAACCAGTCATAAGGGCCAGTTTATTTTCAATAAATAATCTCTCCATCGGTGTATGGTTTGTTAGGATAGGACAATGTTTGAACATCTGTAAAAAGTCTAAATATTGAGGGAAATCTCCTTTAAAGTTGTCCAAATGAAGTCCTTAGCATTGCATATTACTACTAATAATACATTTATGATATATTTACAGTAGGACATTTGCAAAATATCATGTATCAAAACTAACATGGAGCATGATCTTAATATCCTAATGATTTTTGTCGTAAAAGAAAAATGGATAATTTTGACCCATTGAATGTATTGTTGGCTATTGCCCCAGATATACCATATTCACTCACCTAAAGGATTATTAGGAACACCTGTTCAATTTCTCATTAATGCAATTATCTAATTAACCAATCACATGGCAGTTGCTTCAATGCATTTAGGGGTGTGGTCCTGGTCAAGACAATCTCCTGAACTCCAAACCTGAACTTCTGAATGTCAGAATGGGAAAGAAAGGGGATTTAAGCAATTTTGAGCGTGGCATGATTGTTGGTGCCAAACGGGCCGGTCTGAGTATTTCACAATCTGCTCAGTTACTGGGATTTTCACACACAACCATTTCTAGGGTTTACAAAGAATGGTGTGAAAAGGGAAAAACATCCAGTATGCGGCAATCCTGTGGGAAAATGCCTTGTTGATGCTAGAGGTCAGAGGAGAATGGGCCGACTGATTCAAGCTGATAGAAGAGCAACTTTGACTGAAATAACCACTCGTTACAACCGAGGTATGCAGCAAAGCATTTGTGAAGCCACAACACACACAACCTTGAGGCGGATGGGCTACAACAGCAGAAGACCCCACCGGGTACCACTCATCTCCACTACAAATAGGAAAAAGAGGCTACAATTTGCACAAGCTCACCAAAATTGGACAGTTGAAGACTGGAAAAATGTTGCCTGGTCTGATGAGTCTGGATTTCTGTTGAGACATTCAGATGGTAGAGTCAGAATTTGGCGTAAACAGAATGAGAACATGGATCTATCATGCCTTGTTACCACTGTGCAGGCTGGTGGTGGTGGTGTAATGGTGTGGGGATGTTTTCACTGTGCAGGCTGGTGGAGGTGGTGTAATGGTGTGGGGATGTTTTCACTGTGCAGGCTGGTGGTGGTGGTGTAATGGTGTGGGGATGTTTTCACTGTGCAGGCTGGTGGTGGTGGTGTAATGGTGTGGGGATGTTTTCACTGTGCAGGCTGGTGGTGGTGGTGTAATGGTGTGGGGATGTTTTCACTGTGCAGGCTGGTGGTGGTGATGCAATGGTGTGGGGATGTTTTCACTGTGCAGGCTGGTGGTGGTGGTGTAATGGTGTGGGGATGTTTTCACTGTGCAGGCTGGTGGTGGTGGTGTAATGGTGTGGGGATGTTTTCACTGTGCAGGCTGGTGGTGGTGATGCAATGGTGTGGGGGATGTTACCACTGTGCAGGCTGGTGGAGGTGGTGTAATGGTGTGGGGATGTTTTCACTGTGCAGGCTGGTGGTGGTGATGCAATGGTGTGGGGATGTTTTCACTGTGCAGGCTGGTGGTGGTGGTGTAATGGTGTGGGGATGTTTTCACTGTGCAGGCTGGTGGTGGTGGTGTAATGGTGTGGGGGATGTTTTCACTGTCCAGGCTGGTGGAGGTGGTGTAATGGTGTGGGGGATGTTACCACTGTGCAGGCTGGTGGAGGTGGTGTAATGGTGTGGGGATGTTTTCACTGTGCAGGCTGGTGGTGGTGATGCAATGGTGTGGGGATGTTTTCACTGTGCAGGCTGGTGGTGGTGGTGTAATGGTGTGGGGATGTTTTCACTGTGCAGGCTGGTGGTGGTGGTGTAATGGTGTGGGGTGTTTTCACTGTGCAGGCTGGTGGTGGTGGTGTAATGGTGTGGGGGTGTTTCACTGTGCAGGCTGGTGGTGGTGGTGTAATGGTGTGGGGATGTTTCACTGTCCAGGCTGGTGGAGGTGGTGTAATGGTGTGGGGATGTTTTCACTGTGCAGGCTGGTGGTGGTGGTGTAATGGTGTGGGGGTGTTTTCACTGTGCTGGTGGTGGTGGTGTAATGGTGTGGGGATGTTTTCACTGTGCAGGCTGGTGGAGGTGGTGTAATGGTGTGGGGATGTTACCACTGTGCAGGCTGGTGAGGTGGTGTAATGGTGTGGGGATGTTTTCACTGTGCAGGCTGGTGGTGGTGATGCAATGGTGTGGGGATGTTTTCACTGTGCAGGCTGGTGGTGGTGGTGTAATGGTGTGGGGATGTTTTCACTGTGCAGGCTGGTGGTGGTGGTGTAATGGTGTGGGGATGTTTTCACTGTCCAGGCTGGTGGAGGTGGTGTAATGGTGTGGGGGATGTTACCACTGTGCAGGCTGGTGGAGGTGGTGTAATGGTGTGGGGATGTTTTCACTGTGCAGGCTGGTGGTGGTGATGCAATGGTGTGGGGATGTTTTCACTGTGCAGGCTGGTGGTGGTGGTGTAATGGTGTGGGGATGTTTTCACTGTGCAGGCTGGTGGTGGTGGTGTAATGGTGTGGGGGTGTTTTCACTGTGCAGGCTGGTGGTGGTGGTGTAATGGTGTGGGGGGTGTTTTCACTGTGCAGGCTGGTGGTGGTGGTGTAATGGTGTGGGGGATGTTTTCACTGTCCAGGCTGGTGGAGGTGGTGTAATGGTGTGGGGGATGTTTTCACTGTGCAGGCTGGTGGTGGTGGTGTAATGGTGTGGGGGATGTTTTCTTGGCACACTTTAGGCCCCTTAGTGCCAATTGGGCATGGTTTAAATGCCACGGCCTACCTGAGCATTGTTTCTGACCATGTCCATCCCTTTATGACCACCGTGTTCCCATCCTCTGATGGCTACTTCCAGCAGGATAATGCACCATGGCACAAAGCTCCAATCATTTCAAATTGGTTTCTTGAACATGACAATGAGTTCACTGAACTAAAATGACAGTCACCAGATCTCAACCCAATAGAGCATCTTTGGGATGTGGTGGAACGGGAGCTTCGTGCCCTGGATGTGCATCCCACAAATCTCCATCAACTGCAAGATGCTATCCTATCAATATGGGCCAACATTTCTAAAGAATGCTTTCAGCACCTTGGTGAATCAATGCCACGTAGAATTAAGGCAGTTCTGAAGGCCAAAGAGGGTCAAACACAGTATTAGTATGTGTTCCTGATAATTCTTTTGGTCAGTGTATAAAGTGCACTACCAGTTTAAAATATTATTTGAAAGATATTCCAAAATTTCTATTCTCTCTCATGTATTATTTATTTATTTTAATCCATTTTTAATTACTTTTTATTATGTATTTATTACTTTTTTTAATAAATTTTATTCATTTAATTATTTTAATATATTTTTTTTATTATTATATATTTATTTTAAAATATTTTCTTTTGTTTAATTAATAATTTTAATGATATGTTTTAGTTATATAACCATTAATTTATTTATTTATATGTATTTTAATAATTTTAATATAATTATTTATGTATTATTTTATAATTTAATTTTATTCATTATTTTCATAATCATTTTTTTATTTCAATATATTTTTATTATTTATTTATTGTTATTTAAAATTTTAATCTAATTTATAATGTTTACTCATTTTACTATATTGACTTTATTTAGTTATTTTAATATAATATTATTCAGCTGATAGACCGAGAGACGCAGGCGCTGATGAAAGAGAGAGGAGAATGAGACAGATGGACAGCAGGTTTGTTGATGCTGTGAGACGCTGGTGTTTGTTTGGGCTTCAGGCCGACTTCAGTGTAATGCAGGACGATATCTCTGACCCGAGGGCTTCACACACTCACCGCAGCTGATCGGGTTTCGTTTAAGTCAAGCATCTAGTGCTGTTGAGGACAGAGAAAACTTCAGCAAACCACCCAAAAGACCCTAGCAACCACACATAGCAACACTGAAAACACTCTTAGCAACCGCATAATTCCCTGGCAACCACCCAGCGAGTTTTCAACAGGTAAACGGCACTCACAGGCTCTTCTGGAAATGAAAACCATGAGTTTGGAATAGTGTACAGCTCAATACTGCAATCTGTACTGTATAGTGCATACTACATTATCTGGCTACTCATCATGCCACCAAAAACATTAAATAAGTACAAGAATGTTAAAGACTGGAAAATAGACAATACTACCTTAAACTTACTCAATACCGCAGTCCATACTGCACAGTTGTGCTGTCAAAATAAATCTGCATTGTTTATCCTTTTGATCTTTCGTTCCAAAAAATCACAAAAATCTAACCTTTCATTGAAGTAAAAGAATTGAAAGTTGGGTGGAAATCACATTATGAATTAAAAGCTTTTCTCCAAAACACGTTGGCCATAATTATTGGCACTCAATTATTGTAACCTCCTTTTCCCAGAGTCTTCTCCTGTAATGCCGGATGAGTTTGGAGACCAGAGAACATTCCTCCAAACAGAGTCTCTCCAGATCCTTCAGATTTTTTTGGGATCATTGTCCTGATGGAAGATCCAACCATTATGATATTTCTAGCAGAAGCCATCTTTTATCTGCTGGTATTTGCTAGAATCCATGATACCATGAATCTAAAAAAAGAAGTCCAGGACCTCCAACAAAAAAATAGGCCAAAACATTAAAGATCCAGCGGTGTATTTAATGGTGGGCATGGGGTGCTTTATATCCCATCTGGTGTGTTTACTGCAAAAAAGCTCTTGTTTTAGTGTCTTCTGACCACAGAACCAGGTCCGTCTGAAGCTCTAGTCATGTCTGAATATGCTGGAGATGTTTCTGGATGAGCGAGGAGAATCCCTTCTTGTGCTTATGTAGGGGCTGTTTGGTCATGTTTTAGTCTTTCTGAGCCCAAAAATCAACTAATCTCGGTGATTCTTCATCTGTGATCTTGTAGAGTCTTTGTCCGCTCAAACTCTCCTCCTCGCTGTGCATTTTTACGATATACACACACATCAGATTCAGAACACGTTGTTTGAACTTCTTAATTATTGCTCTGATGGTGGAAATGAAAGAGGAACTCGAGCTGCTGCGTTTTGGACCAGCTGGAGTTTGTTTATTAAGCGAGCAGGGCAACCACCCAGTAGAGCATTACAATAATCTAGCCTTGAGCTCATGAACGCATGAACTGTTCAGCATTTTGCATTGAGAGCATGTGCTGTAATTTAGATATATTTTTAAGATGGTAGAATGCAGTTTTACAGATGCTAGAAACGTGGCTTTCAAAGCGAGATTGGTATCAAAGAGCACACCCAGGTTCCTCACTGATGATGAGGGCTTGACAGAACAGCCATCAAGAAAGATCAAACAGCAGTAATGTTATCATGTGACCCTATCATGTGCTGTCCAATCATAAACCTATAAATATGAAGCAAATTTTACAAGTTTAATTTATTTTAATACATTCATCACATTATAGAGAAAATGAGCATTCTGCGCACAGCAACTGGAGCTCTTCTTTTGCCGCTCACCAATTTTAACCTTATTGGGCATTTTTAATTATTTCCTGTTTCACTCCATCCGTCGCTTACTTTCAGTTTTAATCCAATCAAATCATGAGTTCTGCTGCCCTTTGATATTTCTCACTGAATATTCATTTTCACAATATGTTGAACAATCAAAGTTATATGTTTAAGAGTGTTTTCTGTAATCTCAGTATTCAGATGGCTGAGAGTGTTTGGTCCGGGGGTGTCAGGAGATGAATTGAAGCAGGAAATTGTTGAATTGGTGTAATGTGTGTGGACGCGGCGCTCCGCAGAGCAGACTGGCTCCATTAGTGTGAGAAACAGCCGCCGGTGACGTTTAGAGCCGAGGTGAAGGTTTGCTGTGTTGCTGCTCGTGTCGCCGTCTGAAAGAAAGGGACGGTCAGATTTCCCCGGTGGTCCGACTGCTGTTTTATATCCCGTACGGCTGACCCGTCTGTCAGGGAGTGATTTATGAACTCATAAAGCCTGTACAGAACCTACTCATATTTTAGCCTGACACTTATTATTGAAATGAGACATTTAGCCGCGTGAACAGTAACAGAGAGCCGACGGGACACCGGTTACTCGCTCCTTCAGCGGCGGGAATTGCGTTTTGGGGAATTTAATGGCACTTCTCGGCTAAGTGCATGATTCCATATTGGATTGTGTTTATGAAAATGTAAATTGATTCCCGGCACACAGAGGGCTGAGCCGATGTTTGGAGACCTTTCTTGTAGATCCTTTGGTGGGTTCTTCCTTCGGTGTGCGTCTGTGGGATTTATTCAGCTGTTCTGTGGTCCAGATGAAGCAGGTCCCAGATCAGTTTGATGGATTCAGATTTAGTTGGATGCTCATTGGTCACAGTATGTGAAATACTAATGCACTCACTGCGTTCAGCATCATTTAAAAGCCACTCATATGGACTTGAAGATGGGAGAGTAGAGAGGTTCAGAGACGAGGCGTCAAAACAATCTTTGTCTCCTTTATTTATGAGCTGCTTGTTTAAAGTGGCTTTCAGTGTGTGTGTGTGTGTGTGTGTGTGTGTGTGTGTGTGTGAGAGAGAGAGAAAGGAAAGCGCGAGTCTTTCCAAGCGCAGCTGTAGATCCCTGTGCAAACAGACACAGACGCTCCTTCTCCAGCTTCATCTGCCGCCACAATCACAGCAGCACATTCATAAGTATAATAGTAATATTTAAACCAAATTTAGGTTTTCCATATGGAGCCAGAGAACATAAAGCAGGTCTATAAGATGAAAACCACCAGTAGTACATTAAGATTGATTTACTATATGCACCAATATTCAAATTTTGCCCGATACCGATAACCGATAATTCTTAATATTTGAAAGCCAACAACCGATATATTATTCTGAGATATGATTTTTTTCCCTTTCCAATCATATATCAAACAATTCAAAACAGTCATGGAGAACCGTGTCCCATCAGTGTCATGGATCTGAAGCGTCCCAGCTGAAGGAAATAATCCATTATTTATCGGCTTTAATATATTGGCCAAATTGTTGCTACAATGACATTAAAAACAAGAACTGCAAGCAGTTTTATGGGACCAAGCCCCTGAAGGAGCTGTAGTGCAATGCAAAACCAGAAGAACAAAAACAGCAGAAACAGAATGCACATGAAGACCGGTTTAGAAGTACAGGTAGGATGAACTCAAAATGAACATGGTGGTGGCGCTATAGAGTTGGTCTTACAGACTCCAAATTTGCTCCAATTACTAATTGTGAACATCTCTACAACTGTGCCAAATTACATCATTTTCTCACGTTCCGGTGATAGGGCTGCCATACAGAATACTAATAAAAATAATAGTGGCTAAAACTAAGGCTAGGCCTAATGAACATATATCGGCCGATACCAATATGGTAGCTGATATATCGTGCATCCCTAATTTCATATGTGATTAAATTCCTCTTGTTTGTTACTTTAAATTCTCTTATAATTCAGACTGGAATTCCCAGTGTGATCAGATCAGTGTTTATGGAGATAAGGAGGGATGAACCTCTGTTGGTGTCATGTTTCCTCTAGGTTCCTCTCCTCATTAGCACTATCATCAGGACTGGTATGAATGTGGCTGATGCTAACGGGCCGGCCGGCAGATGCCCACCGTGGCAGGAATAATTATTATTCCCATCCTCAATTGGGATTAATTGCTCCATCTGGCTCTCATTTAAACAATACGTGAAACTCCTCCAACACCTCTTTCTCCTTCCTTTAGCGTGGTTTCTTTTCATTCAGAGAATCAGAAGAGGGCAAGTGCCGCTGCTAAAGCCTCAGATCTGCTCGTTTTCTCGCAGCCTGTCATGAGCCACGGCGAGATCATTTATCTACCCACCATCCTTTGTTTTCCTGCCTCACTTCTCCACGATTCAGTTCCTCCACCAAAACAGAAACCACCAGTGTGTTATTTTACTAAATAACCATGACTATTTGCTGTTTGTAAATGAATCTGATATTATTTCTGTTATCTGTCCATTAATTTCCCTTCCATGCAGTGATTATGTTGTCTGTGAGCGCTGGAACAGCAGTATATACGGTTGTGTTGGTTTGACCGTATTAGACTGTAAATGGTGAGATTCACTGGACTATTTCATCATGATTGTTCTCTCCAAGGGCCAATTACTGAGTTAAACGAAGCCTCTCCTCGTCTGTACATATGCAGAACAAACGCACGCTTCATTCACATTCAGTCAGCAAACACACGCTTGAGTCGCTCCAACAGTGAGCCTGATGAAAGCATCAATATTATATGACGTCAAACCGCGTCTCATCTACATTGAAACAGTCTCCGTCCCAGCGGCGCGTGTTCATTGGTAATTTATAGTGTTAACGGGCTTGTAATTGCTCTATTATTCAGAAAGCTGCTTTAGCAAGGATTTCTCTGATATATATACGATTTGCATGGGGATTTAGGTTGCATATTTAATTTTGTGCTTGAAATTTTTACAAAGGTTTTACATTTAAAGGTGAATGGTCATGTTACCTGAACACGCCCCCTATCTGTCATTGGTCAGTTGGTCTGATAGCCCCGCCTCACTCTCACTCCATTGGTAATCAGCAAAAATCGGTATCGGCAGGTCACACTTACAAAAAAATCTGAATCTGTAATTAGTGCGTCTCTAATTTATCGGCTTTAATATATCAGCCAAATTTCTTATCAGACCAATAACAATAAAATGAACAAATATCGGCCGATACCGATATGGTGGACGATATATCATGGTGCTTAATTTCTGCTCCAATAATGACAAGTTTTCAATCAGGGTTCATGAACACGCCCCCCGTCTGTCATTGGTCAGTTGGTCTGATAACCCCGCCCCCCTCACTCCATAAGTAATTGAAAAAAATCGGAATCGGCCAAGGATATTGCAATCGGTGCATCTCTAATTCATCGCCTTTTATATATCGGCCAAATTTTCTTATCAGATCGATAACGATAACAATAAAAATGAACAAATATCGGCCGATGCCGATATGGTGGCCGATATATCATGGTGCTTAATTTCTGCTCCAAGAATGACTGTTTTCAATCATGTTTTCTGAACACGCCCCCGTCTCTCATTGGTCAGTTGGTCTGATAGCTACCCGCCCCCCTCACTCCATTGGTAAGCGGCAAAAATCGGTATCGGCAGGTCACACTTACAAATAAACAATTGCAATCGGTGCATCTCTAATTTATCGGCTTTACAATAACAGACACATTTTCTCATCAGACCGATAAAGATAACAATAAAAATGAACATACTGTATATCGGCTGATACCAATATGGTGGCCAATATATTGTGGTGCTTAATTTTGGAACCAACAATGACATCATTGGTCAGTCTGTCAGATAGCCCCACCCCACTCTCGATTGGTTGATTCAGGAGTAGATCAGAATCAAAAAGTTTAGTTGTAATTTTCAGAGCTGTAAACTCATTTCTGAACTGTCAATATGAACTCTTTAAAGTGATCCAATAAAATATGCATGAATATAATCAGCACTCGGGATGAAACTCCCATCATTTGGTCACAATCTTCTGATCGCTCTTCACTGTGATGGATTCAGACACTCTCATGTATGATTTACTCTAGATTGAGAGACACACGCCGCTCCAGATCACATCTTAATGATGCTTTGAAAGGTTTCTCAGCAGTGGCCGCCGGATGATATAATGTGTGTCATTAATAGCCAATCAGTGTCCTGTGCGACTCAATCTGCTCAATTCATTCCGTGAGAGTTTAATTACAGATTACTGATGAATAGACATGCAGTCACTCTGTTGTTCTGGACTGTATCAGTCTGTGCTTGTGTGAATCAGTAAAGAAATGCAAATATTTAGGCCTGAATTTAAGAATTATCCATTTGGATTGCAAGTTTTAATCAGAATAATAATGTGATGCATATTTGTCTGTGTAATCCAAATGGATGGATATTTTAAATGCGAGTGCATACATTTGTCTGTGGAGACATTTAACAGGAGGTTCACACTGCTCTTTTCTCTACAATGACACTTCAATTAAAATGGGATACATTTGCAATGAGGTCAGTGTGTAATTCAGGATTTCTCTGGGGTTACAGGTGAACGGGAGGGATCTGTCAAGAGCCAGCCATGAGGAGGCGGTTGAAGCTTTCCGTAGTGCCAAAGATCCCATTGTGGTGCAGGTGCTCCGGCGGACCCCTTTACCCCGGGGTCAGGGGTCATGCCAGGGCGTCAGGTGGTGGGCGTGTGCACGCAGACAGAAATCACCTTCGAGCACATCATGGCTTTGGCCAAACTCCGTCCTGCCACACCACCCGTGCCGGACATCTGCCCGTTCCTGCTGTCGGACAGGTAAAATCTCATAACCACATTAAAGCATCATGGGGTTTCCTCGACAACAGTGCAGCAATCTTTCCTAATTCTCTCTTTCTTGTTGTGGAGTTCATCTCTCAGGAGAAACAAAGAAGGAACAAGATAAAGTTTAGGATGAAGAGTATCTGGGTTTCCCCTCTGGAGACAGAGGAACTGCAAAACAAGCTGTGCAGGGGATGCTGGGAAGTTAATTGAAAGTGTCTGAGGCGCAGAGAGGGTGTTAGGGAGGTAATTAATGCTGCACAATGGCCCATTGATAATTCATAGTCTAAAATTTGTCTCCTGCTCAAGATCCGTGTTTTGTTTCCGAATTCCCTTCGGTGACTAGTATGCTGATTCTGATTATTTGAATCCCTTTTTCCCACTAAAGAAAGGCGTCCAGGAATTCTTAGTGAATGTTGTTGCTGTAATGGTGCTTGGATGTATGAATTAGTAAATAATTTAGTCTCATCCGGACTGCCAGCTGCCTGGCCTCAGCGCCACTTCCGGGAGGATTTTATTAGACCACCAGGGTTGTGCATTGAGTGAATGCCTTTTAAATTTCAGATGGATGGATGGATGGATAGATAGATAGATAGATGGATGGATGGATGGATGGATGGATGGATGGATGGATGGATGGATGGATGGATGGATGGATGGATGGATGGATGGATGGATGGATGGGTAGTGTGATGGATGGACGGGACAATAGAGTGATAGATGGATGTATGGTTGATGAATGGATGGATGGACTGATAGATCAATGGATATATGGTTGATGAATGGATGGAAGGATAGTGCAACGGAGGGATGGATGGATGGATAGATGGAACAATAGATAGATGGATGGATAGTGCAATGGATGGATGGAAGTATGGAATGATAGAGGACTAGTTGGATAGATGGATGGATAGTGCTATAGATGAATGGAATGACAGAGAGTTGATGTATGGTGTGATGGATGAATGGATGGATACTGCAATGGGTGGATGGAGTGATAGAGAGATGGATGGATGGATAGATAGAGCATGGATTGTTGAAAGGATGGATGAATGGATAAAATGAAGGATGGATAGAGCAATGGATGGATTGTTGAAAGGATGGATGGATTGGTGGATGAATGGATAAAATGAAGGATGGATAGAGCAATGGATGGATTGATGAATGGATTGTTGAAAGGATGGATTGGATTGGTGGATGAATGGATAAAATGAAGGATGGGTAGAGCAATGGATGGATTGTTGAAAGGATGGATGGATTGGTGAATGGATGGAAGGATTGGTCAATGGATGGATTGGTGGATGAATGAATGAATGAAGGATGGATGGATGGATTGGTGAATGGATGGATTGGTGGATGAATGGATGAAGGATGGATGGATGGATGGATTGTTGAAAGGATGGATGGATTGGTGGATGAATGGATAAAATGAAGGATGGATAGAACAATGGGTGGATTGTTGAAAGGATGGATGGATTGGTGAATGGATGGATGGATTGGTGAATGGATGGATTGGTGGATGAATGGATAAAATGAAGGATGGATAGAACAATGGGTGGATTGTTGAAAGGATGGATGGATTGGTGGATGGATGGATTGGTGGATGGATGGATGAAAGGATGGATGGATGGATGGATGGATGGATAGAGCAATGGAGGGATTGGTGGATGAATCGATAAAATGAAGGATGGATGGCAATGGATGTTGAAAGGATGGATGGATTGTTGAAAGGATTGATGGATTGGTGGATGAATGGATGGATGGATGGATTGACGGATGGATAGAGCAATGAATGGATTGGTGGATGAAAGGATGGTTGGATTGATAGGACATGGATTTACAGATTGGTGGATGAATGGATGGATGGATGGATGGATGGATGGATAGACGGATGGATAGAGCAATGGATGGATTGGTGGATGAAAGGATGGATGGATGGATGGATTGATCATATTTAATATTTGAACGTTTGATTTCCCAGAATGCATCTTGAATTTCAGTTCATCATATTTCCATTGCAGTGATTGACCTCCACTGGATCTGAATCAAATGGACTTCTCAGATTAGGTTTGATCAGGCTGGTTTGGCATCAGCTGCTCCGTCAGAGTCCAGCTCGTTTAATAGACACAACAAATGTGGTTCCCGCTGAGTCCCAGAGCAGATCGTAAACCCTCCTGATTGAACCAGAGAAACACCACGTCTACAGGTCTGAAACACAGCGACGCTTGACACGCTAATGAGCGATGATCAGAGAATATACTACCACAAAATACAGAATAATAGAGATAACAGACACCTTGAGGGCGCAGACGTGATTTATGAAGATGAGTTAGACATGGGGCCGCTCTCTCATCACATTATCAGCAGCTGCACATGACAGGAGCTTTATGAACACGCGTGTGCAGACACACAATTCAATTCTCATCTCTACTGAAGATGCATTGTGTGTGTTTGTGTCTCCATCCGCTGACATCTGCAATCTCTGCTCTCATTCGTCACCAGCCTCGTGCTGCTCTATATGCATCTCAGAGGAAACCGAAATCTATGAGACGATTTATATCATTTTATTGGTGCATGTCATGATGTAGTTTCTGGGAATTCAGAAACAGTGTTACTGCATTAAATATGAATGTCTCTTTTTGATGAGTTTGATGAAGCGTGTGCAGTTTAAAACATTTGTTAGTTGCTGTATTGTATAGAGCGCTATAGAAATAAAGATGTGATATGCCTCTTCTCTCTGCAGCTGTCACTCTCTGCACACGATGGATCAGGAATACTTCGAGGGCAGCGAGTATCTCTCCCACATGGCGGCAGACGCAGAGAGGACCGATGACTTTGAGTATGAGGTGAGACTTTCTCCCGTCGCTCTCCTCCATTAATAACCTCTGACACGCCGTCCGTTATAATGGACCCGTCCCGATCCGAGGAGCCGTCCCGCCCGTAATAGAGTCTGAGTCTTTCCTGCGGGCGGCTGCTGACGGATGATGCTCGCGACCGGAGACCGAGCGCCACAGCTGATGGATCGCCCACCGCTGCCCACCTGACCCCCCCGCGCTGATGATTTCACTGTTTTCAAGAGGTTTCAGTCAACAAGACTGATCCATATAGATGGATGGATGGACAGATAACTGGATGGATAGAGCGATGGATGGATGGATAGAGCGATGGATGGATGGATGGATGGATAGAGCAATGGATGGATGGATAGAGCGATGGATGGATGGATGGATGGATGGATGGATGGATGGATGGATGGATGGATGGATGGATAGAGCGATGGATGGATGGATAGAGCGATGGATGGATGGATGGATAGAGCGATGGATGGATGGATAGAGCGATGGATGGATGGATGGATAGAGCGATGGATGGATGGATGGATGGATAGCGATGGATGGATGGATGGATGGATGGATGGATGGATGGATGGATAGAGCGATGGATGGATGGATAGAGCGATGGATGGATGGATGGATGGATGGATGGATGGATGGATGGATGGATGGATGGATGGATGGATAGAGCGATGGATGGATGGATGGATAGAGCGATGGATGGATGGATGGATAGCGATGGATGGATGGATAGAGCGATGGATGGATGGATGCGATGGATGGATAGAAGCGATGGATGGATGGATGGATGGATAGGCGATGGATGGATGGATAGATGGATGGATGGATAGAGCGATGGATGGATGGATGGATAGAGCGATGGATGGATGGATAGATAGAGCGATGGATGGATGGATGGATAGAGCGATGGATGGATGGATAGAGCGATGGATGGATGGATGGATAGAGCGATGGATGGATGGATGGATAGAGCGATGGATGGATGGATGGATGGATGAATAGAGTGATAGATAAATGGATGGATAGATAGATAAAGCGATGTATAGATGAATGGATACGATAAGGGTGGATAGAGGGATAAATGGTAAATGGCAAATTTATATAGCGCTTTCAACAGACCCATGGCCATCCAAAGTGCTTTATATATTAATCACACTCACCCATTCACCCATTCATTAGATATATGGATGGATGGATGAGTGGATAGATAAATGGATAGATGGATAGAGTGTTATATACAGTAAATGGATAGATGGATAGAGTGATATATACAGTAAATGGATGGATGGATGGAGCGATAGATAAATGGACAGATGGATGGAGGGATGGATGATAGATTGATAAATAAATGGATGATGGAGCGATAGATAAATAGATGGATGAATAAAACAATGGATAGATGGATAGTGCGATTAATACTTGGCTACAGTGATAGATGGTTGGATAGAGCGATAGACATGTATGGATGGATGGAGCAATAGATGGATGGGTAGATGGACATACTTCCAGATTTTAAATGGTCATCTATATAATTTCATATTTAGCAATGTTTTTTTAACATTTAATAAAGGAACGTTTGTGCACCAGGGTGGAAGAACACTTAATTTCCCAGAATGCATCACCTGTGTTGAATTTCAGTTCAGTATATCCCTATTGATTGTCCTCCACTGGATCTCACACTGAAGGTGTTTTTTCTAATAAACTTTAGGCTGTTACTGCAATCCAAACGACAGTTTGATGACTTTGTCCTGGTGAGCGGCTTCATTTATCACTGTCAGGTGATGACAGATTGACAGATGATGTCATCAACCTCCTCAACAGTGGATGAAGAACTCAAACACACAATCACACCGCGGGCGTTTTAGGGCAGAGGCATTGTGGGAAGGAGCAGGAGTGCTTCATTTGGCTGTATTTAAACTGATATATTTAATACAGATTTGATAAGCGTTGTATAAAAGCTTCCTGCAAATGCATAAATGTAAATATAAAGTTATTCTTCTGGTGCATGTGTTCTCCTCACGGGAGATTTGCGCCTGATCTCTGTCTGTACCCATTAACACAGAGCAAATGTAATATATTAGCCTGCGTCGTGCACGCTTCATTCTTGAGCACTAATGCTATTACAGTCCGTGAGCTTGTGATTTCATGCTTGGGGAAGTAAATGCAAGACTGACTTACCGCCACTTAACACACGCCGGTAAAATATCCTCACAGCAGAGAGAGAGAGAGAGAGAGAGAGAGAGAGGGGAGAGGGGAGAGGGAGAGGGAGAGGGAGAGAGAGGGAGAGAGAGAGAGGGAGAGAGAGAGAGAGAGAGAGAGAGAGAGAGAGAGAGAGAGAGAGAGAGAGAGAGAGAGAGAGAGAGAGAGAGAGAGAGAGAGAGAGAGAGAGAGAGAGAGAGAGAGACAGAGAGAGACAGAGACAGAGACAGAGAGAGAGACAGAGAGAGACAGAGAGAGACAGAGAGAGAAACACTACATGTGACGGTCTGTCTATAAGACACATTGGTTCTGAAACAGAGGAGAAAACATCACTCAGACTGGGTTTAGCTCATGTTGACTGTCACTGTATTTTTGTTTTCTTACATCATCAAAGATGACACGGTTACAGATTTTCACAAGAATGTTTGCCCATTCAGAAGCTGCTGCCATGAAGCATGTGTTTAGTGGTTACCAAGGTGTTGCTATGTGGTTTCTAGGTTGTACTTGATGGTTGCTATGGAGTTGCTATGTAGTTAATATGGTGTTTTAGGTAGTTGCTAGGGAGTTGTCATGCAGTTGCTATAGTGCTCTGTTTGGTTGCCAGGGAGGTGCTATGCAGTTGATATGGTGTTCTGGTTAGTTGCTGGGGAGTTGCCATGTAGTTGCTATGCTGTTCTGAGTGGTTGCTAGGAAGTTGCTATGCTGTTCTAGGTGGTTACTTAAGAAGTAGCCATGCCGTCGCTATAGTGCTCTGCCCGGTTGCCAGGGAGTTGCTATGCAGTTGATATGGTGTTCTGGGTAGTTGATAGGGAGTTGTTATACTGTTCTGAGTGGTTGCGAGGAAGTTGCTATGCTGTTCTAGGTGGTTACTTAAGAAGTAGCCATGCCGTCGCTATAGTGCTCTGCCCGGTTGCCAGGGAGTTGCTATGCAGTTGATATATTTTTTTTTTGAGTAGTTGCTAGACAGTTCCTATACTGTTCTGAGTGGTTGCTAGGAAGTTGTTTTTGTGTTCTAGGTAGTTACTTAGAAAGTAGCCATGCAGTTGTCATAATGCTCTTATCGGTTGCCAGGGAGTTGATATGCAGTTGATATGGTGTTCTGGGTAGTTGCTAGGGAGTTGTCATGCAGTTGCTATGCTATTCTGAGTGATTGCTAGGAAGTTGCTATGGTGTTCTAGGCAGTTCCTTAGGAAGTAGCCATGCAGTTCCTTTAGCGATCTTGTCAGAGAGTAGCTGTGGTGCTCTAGTTGGTTGCTAGGCAGTTGCTATTTAGTTGCAATTGTGTTGTGGGTAGTTAGCAGGCATTCTAGGGATTTTCTGGGTGGTTGTACT